>VDFB02000002.1:176202244-176389876 GCA_007258455.2 Sequoia sempervirens
GAGACAAAGCCTCTGCCATTAGGATGAAAAGAAGCGGCGAAATGGGGTCACCCTGCCTCAGTCCACATGAACTCCTGAAGAATCGGGAAGGAGAACCATTCACCAGGACAACAAATGAGGGAGAAGAGATAAGTTGCTTGACCAATTGGAGGAACTTCTTGCAGAAACCAAACCAATCCAGGACATTTAAAAGAGACCTCTAGCTCAGTCTATCATAGGCTTTAAGAAGGTCAAACTTTAGAAAGAAACCAAGCTTTTTAGAAACATTAATGGAATGAGCCAACTCATGAACTGTAACAATAGAATCAAGGATCAAACGACCGTTGACAAAACCACTTTGGTGATTAGAAATCAATAATGACAAGAATTTTTGCAGTCTAGTAGCAAGCACTTTCGAGAGAATTTTATAAAAAGAATTGCAAAGTTTGATTGGGAAAAACTCACCAAACGATTTAGCATCCAAAGATTTAGGAATCAAAACAATAAAATTGCATTAAGCTCTTTAAGGAGATTTCTTGAGCCAAAAAACTCCTCAGTAGCATTAATGACATCTTTAGAGACAACTTCCCAACATGACTGGAAGAATAGAAAAGGAAATCCATTAGGGCCAAGGGCCTTATTTCCTTCAAAAGAGAAAACCACCTCTTTGACTTATGAGGCTGACAGAATAGCCGTCAACTCCTTGCTCAAATTCTCCATCACCATTCTAGGAATAACTTTAGAAAAGCATCCACACTCCTTTGATCCCATACTAGATCATCCTTCAAGAGCTAATCAAAAAACTTGGTTGCCACTCTTCTAATTTCCTCCTCATCTTCCAATAGCAAACCATCAGTTCTAATTGAGGAAATATGATTAGACAACTTATGCCTAAGAGTTGTGAGATGGAAAAATTTAGAGCTACGGTCTCCAAACTTTAGCCATATATCCCGAGACCTTTGTCTCCAAAAGTATTCCTCCTAGGTGACAATATCATGCAGTTGCGCAAGAAGACTATCCTCCAACAATTAAAGATCCTCCGAAAGGCCCTCCGATTGGATGACATGCTGGAACTCATCCAACTTCTTAAGAACATATCTTTTAGAATCAAAGATGTGGCTAAACGACTCTTTATTCCATTTCCTGAGATTCCTCTTAACAAAACTCAGCTTCTTGGAAACTTTGAACATCGCACAACCATCAATGTTAACTTGCCACCAACTCCCAATACAACCCGTAAGTCGGGGGTCTCTTAACCACATAGCTTCAAACCTGAAAGGAAATCTCTTCCTATTCCCAAGCCTATTTTCCACAAAAGAGATGGGGAAGTGATCTAACCCACACTTCATAATGGAGGATAAAGAACTATCAAAGTCCACAAACCAAGAAGTCGAGGTCAGGGCTCAATCCAATCTCACTTGAATATTGTCCATCCCAACCCGCCGGTTGGACCAAGTAAAGTTGGCCCCATAAAGCTTAACATCAATAAGAGCATTGTCATCAATAAACATCCTTAAATCAAACCTACTATCAAGATTAGCTTGAGACCCATCCACCTTCTCATGATCATACAGTGGAGTATTAAAGTCCCCCATAACAAGCCAGGGGAGCTCCAAAAAGCTCAACCTAAGACTCCCAAGGTCAACCCAAAGCTTTTTCCTAGACCTCTTTAAATTAGGAGCATACACATTAGAGATAACCCAAGAATAAAATCCAAACAAACTTAGTCTCAACATGGTTGAAACCAGCAACAATCGGGACACCATTTAACATCTTAACATTCCAAAAAGTGGCCACTCCACCTAAAGCTCCATAAGAGCTAACTCCATGGAACCCACAGTCTTTAAAGAACAAACTCTTCAAAGTCTCCAGCTTTTCAATCTACATTTTTGTTTCTTGAATCAACAAGATGTTCGGTTTATGGTCCCAAACAAGATTCTTCAAGAGGTCCTAGTTATGTAGGTTATTCAACCCCCTGATATTCCATGAGATAATCTTCATTTGAAAGAAGAGGGGGTGCTCTTAGAGCACAAATCAAACAGGGTTTTTTGGACCCCTCAGCAATATCCATTTTGCATTCTTTCTCCCTACTCTTCTGTAGAGTAGGTTTGCCTTGACCCCTAGACTTAGACCCACAATCCGCCTTTTGTCTTCTCGTAGTGATGCTCTTATGAGGCCGAGGGGGGGAAGAAGAAGATTTCTTCTTCTAGCTACACACCTAGGTGAAACCGTCATCATCTTTGCTTGCAGTGTCAGCCACAACAAGAGCTCCTTCGCCAACAATCGACTCTGAACTAGCTAGGAGAGGAGACAACATAACAACAACTGGCTCCACCACAGTCCTCCTTGGAGAACACACAGTCACAAAAACATGGTCCACATCTTGAGAAAAAGAAATATTAGCCTCCCCTTCCCCAAGATTCTCCAAAGCCTTTTCAACCTTAACAGGAGGAGCAGGAAGAATTTTAGTATTCCCCTCACCTTCCATACCATTTCTAGAAGCAGATTCACCTTTATTCTCCTTAGGTTCCTTTATCTTCCATACCTTAGTCTGCTTAACAACCTTAGGAGGGACAACAGGCACAGGGCAATCCTTAGCCCAATGTCTTGTCTTTTTACATTTGAAGCAAGCAAAAGGGAGGTTTTCAAAGACAATATGCTGCTTCTAAGATCCCACCTTAGATTTTAAGAAGGAAAACTCAAGAAACACTAGATCTTGGTCAATCATAACACAAAATCTCACTGCAACTAACCGCTTCTTGGAACGAGTGGCTTCATCAATAAAAACAATCCTTCCAAAAGAATTTGCTACTGCCTTGAAAACTCCTTAATCCTAGTATTCCAATGGTAGATTCAAAAGCTTGACCCACACAGGAGCAGAATAAGAGACATTTGGACAAGTCCATCCTAGGTTCCCAAGGACGAAGAACCATAGAGAGATGCCCAAATGACTAAGACCCTTTCGCAATCACATTTCTCAGGTCTTCATCATAGGAGAAGGCAAAGGAAAAGAATCCTTTTGCCATAGCTGCAACTTCTACCTGGCCTTTTCTTCATAATATTCTTCTCAACAAGAGAATCCAGGACATAGAAGGAGAAAACACCTTCCTCATTAGAAGAAGACACTGACTCAGAAGCAATGCCTTTTCCTTTAAGTTTTGAGGAAAAAAGGTCAGACCATTTCTGACCCAACAGGGGAGACTTCCCTGCCATTCAATTTTCTTTCACCAGAACATGCTCAATCCGAGGAATAATTGGATTAGCCACATGGGATTCCCCTAATGGGACCTGCTCTTCAACACCAGCCACCATCTTATCCTCTTGGAACTTAGGAATTGACTCCTCTGAAGGGCAACCATCACAAGACACCTTGAGTGTCTCACCCACACACTTCTCCTCCGAACACGTGACTTTGTCCATGTCTTCACCACATGACCCTTCCTTCCCAGATTCTCCACCAAGGGACAAAAGCTTAAATCTGCACCGCATGATCCCACCTTGCCATTTGTTGAATCAGAAAGACCAAAGTCCATATCTTGCCCGAACTGCCATGCTCCAGGAATCTCAGGGCTTGAGTTCAAATTCAAATTGCTCAAGCCCACCACTGAACCAGTCTTCTCACCAACGGAAACTTCACCAACGGTTGCCATCCTTATAGCATAAAGTTATTTTTTAGGTAATTAAATAATTACAGAAAATGATTAAATGCAATAAAACATGACAGTCAAACAAACTACATGAACTGCACAAACATATTTTACATGACACAAGACTCCAAAATTAATTGATTTAGGTCAAGGCTCATAAGACTACATAAATTTTATCTCATAACTCAAAATGGAGTGATATGAGAATAAGAACACCACTTTTTTCCCAAGATGATTGTCTCCAATTTATCCCATTAGGGAAAGCTATTGTACTACACACTTAATAAAAACATCAAGTGTATTTGAACAACAAAAAATTCAAAGCACAATATATAATAATTAATAAGATGATATTATAATCTATATCTAACTATAAATCATCTAATACTAGTATGATTTTGAAATATAGATGCATAGTAAAATAATCACAATACTGATCTTAGTGAACACAAGTATAATCACATATCATAGTGAATTTGTGAAACTATAAATAGTACAAAGTATACCATATTAAAATTGACACATAAGAATCAAAGTACAAAATCTATACAAGTTGATGGAAATCCACAAAACCATCATCAAGAAGTATAATAAAAATTATCAAGACAAAAAAAAATGAACATAATAGGGCATATATAATGTAGGCCTTGTAATTGAGCTCTTTAAGAGGTGGGGCGCATGATAAACCCTACCTTGGACCTCCACCCAACCCCCTCTAAAGTTATTTGCAACACACAAAAATATGAAGAGCTTAACAATCCTTTTAATTTTATCTAAGACAAAGACATTCACCATGCACACGTTGGGTATAATTCTCAAAATTCAAATAGCTTTACAACCCATCCCACTTCATAAGAGTTATGAATTTTAAAGTTGTGTGCCTTGATAAACCCACCCTTTTATCCATAGTGATGGGAAGAGTCATAGGAAAGACAGCCCATAAAAAGTAATACAACTAAAAATACAACCACCTCTTTATCAGAACAACTGTCAACCAAAAAAAATACTTAAATCAAATGCATAAAGATGTCTTCAACAAAGACAAATCAATATTTGATCCGATAAGATTTCATCCAATAATGGATTGTTCCTAAATCATTTAAGGAGGCAAGAGATAGGGAAAATTTATGTGCTCTAAGTATAGATTGTAGAGATCATGATATATACATTCTCACTAGGATTACTAACAGAATTGAAAATCCATAAATTAATGAACAGACATGTAGCCTATCACTGAATGGGTCACATTAAAAGACAAGAAAAATAAAACCTTCTAACTTTCTAGTTAATAGCCTTTGAGATTTGGCTCCCAATATCAATTGTTTAGTTTCATTTCACTACCCACCATACATATTCACCAAATTTAGGAAAATAACACATGTGCTAGTTTCCATCCTTCCCACAATATCAAGTGAGTTTATCCATGATTGTTATCTCTTTTCCCATACTATATTTTTGTTTATGAAAAACACCCCAGAGTTCCCAAAACTCTTAGCCTCTTCATCATGATCCCTACTAGGCTTAAGATCATAAAACTTTAAGAAAAAAACTCCCTCAATATTTCTAACTACTCACCTACCAAAAAAACTACAGATGTTCCATATCCTTAAAAAGAAAGAATGAAAATAATACCAAAATCCATAACTAACAAATTTAAATGAAGGGTACATTCAACACACAAGTAAGTTAGTATTCTCACAATATTTAAAGTGGATAATAGAATATTGAGGATGTAAATTATCAAGTAGGCAATGTTTTCTATAGCATGCCAAATCATATGTTGTTTTATTAATATTTAACTACTAGTTTTTTAGTGAATCTCATTGATCCATATTTTATGAATCATTAGTTCACAATAACCCATCTCTCACAAGCATGAATTATTCACTTACCGCTCTTACATCTAGGTAATGCTCATAGGGGCGAATCATTGGATCTTCCTAGGAGGTCACCCACCCAAGTACTATTTTAACCTAAGCACACTTAACCATGGATTTCTCCCCAAGATCAAGCCCACTTAGATTGTTACCTCATCTAAAAAATATCAAGAGAGTGTTATGCCATGTGAACCATTCATTGTAGATCTCCTTAGCTCATTCATTATCAAGTAGATGGTGTTTTTGTAGAGTAAAAAATTAATTGTGTAGTTTTTGAGTTAACCTTATTGACCCATATTTCATTAGTAGTGGTTCATAAGAACCCATCCCATATGAAAACAATGGTCCACTTAGCACACACTACATTTTGGTGATGCTTATGGGAGAAAATTGCATAAAATTCACAAGAGGTCACCCATCCCAATACTACTATAACTCAAGTGTGCTTAACCATAGAATTTATACAAAGATCAAACCACTCAGTTTGCCACCCGATTTGTAAATCCTTTCGCATGTATCATGTCTTTCAAACTATTCATTATAGAGCTTTTGTTACTCTCCATTTATGAATTACCAAATTACTTTTACCTTTATGAGTAAATATGATGCTAAATACAAAATTATGACTTTGATATGTTTGATGGATGAATGAAATACATTATATGCATTATGATTTTATTGATTTTCAATGCGTTAATGATGCAAATGATATATGATGGATAATATTTTCATGTGATCTATTAACTTCTTTTGTGATGCACTAAGTTGGATTCAAGAAAGAATCAAACCTTCTACTGAGGAGAGGGAGAGTATCACCCAGCAGAGGAATTTGGTATGGTAACCCCTAATGTAACTACTTGACCTATCACACACTCACATCCTAGTTTAGTTGAGTCAATTAAGTTCGGGATTTGGTAAGTAAACCCTTGGTCTTAGTTTTTGTGATGTTTGAGATGTTTGAGTATTTGCCTTGAATGTCTTTGGATGTTTCTTTGGTTTTCTTAAAGTGATTAAACCTTTGTATATTGGGTATAAGTTGTATGTGGTGTTTTTTATATTTATATGTTAATCAATATTGTTGTACCCCGTGTGTTATTACCTATTTACTATTACCTTGTTTGGTATAAATGTTTTAATATATGTGAATGTGTTTTGTATATGAATCTGGATGGAAATATGATGAACTGATGTTTGATTCAATTTAATGTTTTATAATGATTATGTATATGAAATATATGTAATGCATATGAATGTATTGTTATCAGCTAACTACTATTATAATGTACTAAGCTGAATGCAGGAACAAGTTCAAACCTCCGAAAGAGAGGGGAAGTATCATTCAAGAGAAGAACTTGGTCTAGTAACCCTTAATTGAGCCTAACCGAGCATACACACTCACACCCTAGTTAGTCTAAGTTGAGTCAAGTCAGTTTGGGTAAATGGTAAGTGATCTTCAATTTTGGTTGTAAATGTTTATATTGGTTTGTGATCTTGTTTTATGAATGTTTGGATTGAGGAATGTGATTAAGTCTTGATGTTGAGTGGAAGTCCTTCCTTGTGTCTTTTTATTTATATCAATAAGATATATACATAAAATGTATATATATGTATATATGTACGTGTCTACGATAAACTCGTACATATGAGTGGATACGTACATGAGTATACGTAGGTAGACATATCTACACATGCTCATGGACAGATTACCCATATGGATGGGAATATCAATTGGATGGAGGTGATATATATATATATATATTTGTGTAAATATATAATTGTTATTCGATATATGTTTATATATATTGGTTAATTGGCAATTAATGTATTTGATAATATTGAGAAAATAAGTATATATTAATATATATATGTGTGTGTGTGTGTGTGTGTGTATTAATGTATATATATTGAGTTGAATATATATATATTCATATATAAAATGATAATTATTTGAAATATATCTAAAGCACATTATATAGTACTGGAGTTGATATTAGTAAAGCGCTTTAAATAAATCTTATGCGCATATAGCGTTGCCTTATGTTAATGCATTGCATAGTGTAAAATCTGTGCATGAAACAAAAGTAGGCCAAGTCAAAGGTCTCACATGTTTAAAGGCATAAAGTGAAACGTTGGCAAAGGAAACGAATATAGTTTGAATGCTGGAAGAAGTCTTTAATAGCGTTATCCATGAGGGCGCTAAAACTTGTAGCTTTTGGAAGCAAAAATGAAGTCTTAAACCTGTAGGTGTGCATAAACTCAATCAATGATAAGTTGGCCGCAATATAGAGGAGTAGTCGACTTTTAAACCAAGTAGGAAACCTGCTAAAAAGCTTGTTGTTCATTTTAATTAGTAAAAGAGCCTTGTTGTCTCTTGAATCAAGTTGACACAGCTATTTGAAAAGTGAGGATAGTTATGTGTTGCAAATTTGTAAGTTAGTTAGATGATTCGTTGCACAGGGATAGAAAGGTGGTTGAAGTATTAGCTTGTTTGTAGCCTTTGGTTGCTCACATTTTAGTATATATCTAGAGGTGTTTTTTCTACCATTTTCTACACTTTTCATTCTAATTACTCCATCGTTATTTTGTTGTATTTTCTGCGCAAAGTGGGTTGAGAGCTTGAGAGTTAGTGAGTTTGTTATTTTGCATTAGTATTGTTGAGAGATTTGGTAAGAGGTTTGAAGTGGGAATTGGATGGTTCATAGAGGAAGTTGCAAGCAAGCTTGAGGAATTAAGCTAGGAAGGAAGAATTATCAATTGGAGCTATCATATAGGCATGTTGATTTCTATTCCTTTGTTATTATGTTGAAAAGGTTATTTATTCATGTTTGCCATGTATGGAAAGGAATTTTTTATATGTGTTAAGATGCTTGGATATGCTTGCATGTTTCTTGATTATTTCTTGTATTTGTGAAACCTATATGTTTTGTTTATACTTATATATACTATATTGGAATTTATATGAATGTATTCTAATTATACTATACGTAGATTGTCAGTAAGTTATATATAGTATGCCAATACTATATGTATGTAGCACAAGATAGAGTTACTTTAAGATACTTAGTAACAATGCCAATTAAATATGAGTTAGTAGGAGGTAATTCCTAGCATTAGGATAATCCATGGAAAATGGGATAACCTATGTATAGGATACTAATGGTCAAATCAAATCAAGTTATGAAGGTGGTGAAATAGATGACCCTCACTTGAAGTACTGGGTGATGAATCTTTGGCCAAAGTAGTGTAAGTAGCCACTATTTACAATATCAATTAACTATGATCCAAATTTATATACTAGGTTGGGAATATCATTTATGTAGTTGTAGCCATAGCATGGTAGGTCTAGATATGTAGGACACATCACCATGCTCGAGAAAGGCTAAGGAATTATGAGGTTACCAAACCAATCTCTTCGTTGAAGGGAATGACCATCTCACCAAGTTTGGTATATGTGTGAGGAATCATAGTAAGTCCATGGTTGGTGAAAAAGCACTTGAATGATTCTTCTCCTCATGCAATTGGTGGCCAAGATTTGGAGAAGGAAATTTTGGACCATTTGTATTTCTAATTTGAAGTGAGCTCATTGAAGCTATGTATGTAATCATGTATCCATCTCTATGGAAATTGTACATGTGAAATGTTATCTTGAATATATGTAAAGTGAAATCATTACTTGTATTGATGAAATGATTCTTTGACTATGCAATGGAAAAGTTTGGAAAGGTTATGTTTCAAATGGTGCATTTATTATTCAAAAGAAAAGAATTTTTTTATTGCTTATAATGTTAGATGCACAAACTATTCACTTGTGGGTAAAACTTAGTAAAATTACTGGGTAGAACAATGGGCATGTTACAGATATGTATATACATTAAATGTGTGTGTGTATGCGACAACTTGTGTATATGAGCATATACACATATGCACATACGTAGATGGAAATCCTTGCATATACGCATATATGGACATGACATACACATAGGAAATCGATTGGATAAGTATATAAATATATAGTATATATATATATATATACACTTTGAGTATATATACTTATCGATTAATATATATAGGTGTGTTTATTATGGGATATTAAAATAATGATATATATATATATATATATATGTATGTTAATATATATGTATATATGTACGTATTATATAATGTGTACATACATACATGCATGTGTGTGTATATATATATATATATATTTGATACGTAAGAGTTGTATTGTATTGATATAGCAAAAAAATTACAAAGTGTCCATCATGAGAAACCAACCAACAAGCCCAACTACACCAAAAACCCAACCAACCTATGTATACTGAAATATATGACCACGCAGGGTCGACCAACCATTTAAATTGTTTCAATGCCCAGATTAAAACAAAACATGGGAACATATTATAACAAAATTCCTATTAGAGCCCAAAACCTGTATACATTAATGACCAGAAAAAGGAGCCACTAATAGAAACTAATGCTTTTGACCCATTAACATAAACACTAGAAAATTAAACTTTCCTACAAACAATAGAGTTGAACCTAGCCAAAGAAACCATTAGTAGCCACAAAGGTCTTGAACTATGGAACCCTGTTGCTGCCGAAAGACTAGGAAAGATTCAACACCTTCTGAAAGTAGTCCACCACAACTATCGCCAATTGCTTATGCTCCACCAGAGCCAATCCTTTCATATCAAATATGAATGGGTAGTATTTTACAACCTCTTCAGGCACATAATATGAGGGTAAATCTCATGGCCGAGGCACACCCATGCCAAGAGACACAATGAGAATAATTTCTTCTAAGCCCACAAGTTGGTTTGAATAAAAGAGTTTTTTCACCAACGCCTCTGCATCTCTTTTCACCATCCTAATTTCCAACACCATAGCCAGGAACCAAGATGTTATGTTTGTGTCCACCCTAAATGTTTCATGATTCTTCAAGAAACCCTTTCCCAAGATCATTTAAATAACTGCAAGAATGAGAGGGTCATATTTTTTAAGGATCTACTTAAGGCGTTGATCCATGACCTTGCCACGAAACACCATCTAATGAACCATATTGTCCAACTGAATTGGATTGTCTCCTCCAACATTTGTCAATTTCTTTGTATACATTCACACTACAAATTTGGAGCATTCACCCATCGAACCACAATTACAAAAACACACCTTCACCTCACAGATGGTCTACTTAGTCGATGATGAAATGCAATGAAATCCCCAAATGAAAACTACTATTATGTTGAGAGTTGTGATCATATCAAGCCATTATTAATCTGGCAAGTATTCAACATGTCGTGCAACAAACTATCCCATCTTCACTATGAAACCACCAGCTTGCACGTATGAATCATCTCACCAAGTCCTAAGGACGAATATGAAGTGACAACACAATATCCCAAGTGTGGGCTTTGTAAAATGCCTTACATCCTCATTATGATAGCAACAAGACAATCAAATTTGACGTAATCGATGAGGCAACATTCCTCAACCATCGTCGAACCGAGTTCCACCTCAACACCCCAAGCTTGCACCGGTACCGTTGAGATGGCAAGTGAACTTTGTCATCAATTTCATAGAGGTAGTAGCCAAAATTATCCATCAAGCATTATGATTTCATCACCACTCATCACCTAATATCCCTGGCCTTTCCACAACAGAATGCATGGAAAGACGCCCACCCATCCACCCACTAATTCTACATAGCAAAATCAATTCACCATTTCTTTTATTGTGATACCATTGGCCCCCATATTGGACAACAAGCCTACCTTAGTATTCCCTTCACAAAGGATATGGTTCACTGACACCAATTCAAAGCTATCCATCAAACCCGGTGCCACTTCCAATATGGTTGCAAGCTTCCAATTTATCATTTTTCGAGAGTGAAGTGCATTGATTACCCATGAAGAGTCAACTTCGATTACCAAATTCTTCAACTTTAAGTCATTACATAGCTTGAGACCAAGTATCAAGGCCTGCATTTTAGCTATGTTATTCATCCCCACTGGAAGTGGCTCAACCAACTTGCCCACTATCCTGCATTCCCAATCTTTGATTATACATCCAGCCCCTGAGACGTTAGGATTTCCCCTCGAAGCTCCATCAAAGTTAAGCTTATACCAACAAGTATCCAGAGGGGATCATTGAGTATTTTTCCTTTTCTTTTGAGTTTTAATCCATCCTCGATGAAAGGCAGGACCTACAAACCATGCAGACTACATCGCATTCTAGCATCCCATTCAATGGAGGATCCCTTCCTAGAATCCAAGTCCCCTACCCTGGAGTTTACTAACTCCACTAAGCAAGCTTCAATCTTGTTTTGAAACAATTGTATTGGCATCTCCTTGTTTTGGAAAATGCACTTGTTTCTTTCTTTCCAGATCTCTTAGATAAGCATCGAAGGGTTGACAATCGAAAGGTAGTTATACAAAACTTTTTTGTGTAGTGATGGCTAGCCCAAAAGTAAGTCCAAGATTTTATTTGGAAGATCCACTTGCCATTGAAGTTTATTGAGCAACCAATGCCAACAAATTTGAGTATAAGGACAATTCAAAAAGAGGTGGTCTTTAGTTTCTTCATCTTGCTTGCATAAACTACACCTGGAGGGACCATGAAACCCCATTTTGATAAACCTATCCACAGTGAGAGCACACCCTTGAGATGCAGCCCAAGTAAATATTCCAGCCTTAGGCAGACACGCCTTGTTCCAACAAAGGTTACTAGGGAGCTTTGCAATCCCATTATTACTTTCAGTTAGCATTTTGTATCCTTCCTTTGCATTGTAATTTCCATTTGGAGATACATCCCATCCTAGGATATCCTGACCCTCCCTCAAGCATATACTACGACTCAATAGCAAACCTTCACAGACTTGCACTTCACCTAGCTCTAAGCCAAGATCCCTCAAGCTCTTCCACTGAAATTTGGTGCAACCGTTGAGGACTGTGACCACCATGTAGTCTCTTACCTTATCCCCCCATACCTATTTTGTTAATGTCTTGACATTCCCTAGATCAATTATGTCTGCCAATTTGGGAAATCCTTCCAATGAGTCTTCCCAAAAGGAAGCAACATTCCCATCATTGACTTCCCAAGTTAAATAATCTGAAACCACATCTCTACAATTGCAAATGAAGTTCCAAATTTTGGACCCATTGGGAAGCACCCTAGAGGTGAAGATGCTATTCTCCTCTACATCCAAATATTTTTCCCTTAGAATTTTTTCCCATTTGAGATCTTTTTTTGTACGGAGAGCCCAAACAAGCTTTGCTCCCAACTGTTTATTCTAAAGAAATAGATTCTTCAAGCTCACCCCATATTTCACTTTGTCTTTGTTGACCTTCTTCCATTTCACCAGTGGATACTTATATTGATCCAAATTTCCTTGCCAAAATAAGTTTTTCATTTTTTATATTTAATTCTTTACTTGCCCCAATTGAAAGAGGAAGGTAGGAGATCAAGTATGTTGGTAAGGCCGAGATCACTGATTTGAGTTTTGTGAGGTGACCCGCCCAAGACAGCCATCAACACTTCCAGGAGGCTATTTTGTTTGCTATCTTCTCCACTAAAGGGTCCCAAATTTTGCTTGACTTCACACCCTTAGCAAGGGGGAGCCCAAGATACTTGCAAGGGAGTTTGCCTCTTTTGAATTTTTGAATTTTCAATATTTAAAACTCCCTCCGAGTAGGAGTGTTGAAGAAGAAGACTTATGATTTCTCAAGGCTAACCTCCTGACTCGAGGCCAAGGTATATTTGTCCAGGATTTCCTTGAAGCATCTCACCTCTTGTTCTTTAGCATTACCAAACAACATCGTGTCATCAACAAACTGTTGATGAGTGACTTTGAGCATCCCACCTGTGATGCAACCCATCCACCCTCCTAGAGCTCCATGCTTTAGAATAGATCTCTTGAGGGCCTTAGCCATGATGATAAATATGAAGGGGGAGATGGGATCCCCTTGTCATAGACCACACTAAGCATTGAAGAATCCCTCAAGAGAACCATTCAGCAAAACATAGAACCTTGGACAAGCAATCCATCCGAAGATCCAGTTCAACCAATCCCTATTAAAACCAAATGTATCCAAATTTTTGAATAGAAACCACCAGTTAACACCTTTTTTATGTCAAGCTTGATTAGCATAGACAATTTCCTTGTTTTTTGAATGGAATGGATAGCTTATTGAGCTATTATGGTGCCATCTAAGATCGATCAGTTGGGGACAAAACCAGTTTGCTCTTCTGAAATGATGTCTAGTAGAATTTTCTTTATCTTGATCACCACTACTTTGGCTAGAATCTTGTAAATAGTGTTGCACAATGCTATCGGCCTATATTCTTCAAGGGATTTTGGCTTCTCCTTCTTTAGAATTAGAGCGATGAAAGTGTTATTGATCTCCTTGAGCACTCGTCTAGAACACCTTGATTCCTCAACAACCTTTGCCACATCCTTGCCCACAATGTCTCAACACTTATGAAAGAAGCCCATAGGGAATCCATCCGGACCATGAGCCTTGTCCAGATGAAGTTGAACAAGTGCCTCTTAACTTCTTGCTCCATGAATTTTCGGTTCAACTTGGAATTTTGACCGTCCGACACTGTTCTAGGAATACAATCTAAAAGGTCCTGTTGTGCACAAAAATTAGACCTGGACCAATCATTCAAAAAAATATGGAAGTACTCCACCATAGCAGACTTAATATCCTCTAATTTATCAAGAGTCCTGTCATCTCTAGTTTTGATACTTGTTATTTTTTTAACTTCCCTATGAAGCTTAGTAGAATTATGAAAGAATTTTGTGTTCTTATCCACTGCGCTAAGCCAAAGTTCCCTGGATTTTTGCCTCCAAAAAATCTCTTCCCTTTCGAGGATGTCATTCAATTTCTTTAACAATTCCTTCTCTTATAGGAAGCAATGATTATCCATTCTATTTTTTATTACATTCTCGAATAGTTCCAATAGAGCCTCCTCTTTTTTCCTTTTTTCCTCGAAGATGTTCTTGAAGCACTCTTTATTCCAACTTTTTTTCTGATTTTGTTTAATTACTTTTAGTTTTGCGACAATGTTGAACATCTTTGAGCCCCTGGGATTACATTCTTCCCACCAATTCCTTATGAGGTGGAAAAAAATTGGATCCTTAAACCATATTTTCTCAAACTTAAATGGACATCTTGTTGGGCCCCTTTCCCTCACAATTTCTAGAGGAACCTAAAAGTGATCTAATCCAGAGCCAAGTAATATCTCGCTTTCTAGAGTGAAGGGAAATGGCTTAGATCATCTTTAAATAGGAATTTGTCTAATTTTTCTGCTATAGTGTAGAAGCTACTTCTTCAGTTTGTTCAGGTATATTGGCCATTCCTTGTTTGCAAATCTATCAACATGTTTCTCTCAACAAAGCGCTCAAAATATTGCTGAGATTGCAACTTTCTTTCTACCCCACCCTTTTTATCTGACATTTTTAGGATTGCATTGAAGTCCCCTTGAGCACACAGTAATCAAAAGCAAGGTTTCCACATATATTGTCCAATTCACTTCATACTTGCCTCTTTTGGATGCAATTATTAGGCCCATGTACATTAACCAGTAAAAAACACGAATTTGAGGCAAAGCTCCTTACCTTACATGTGATCTAGAATTTCTTCATCGCCACCTCCTTAATAAGGACATTTTGCGGTCTCCAAAGGATCAAAAGCCCTCCTGAAGGCCCCTTTCCATTGACCCCCACCAGCCTCCAAAGTTTCATCTTCTTGTTGAAGTTCACCTTCTCTTGTTCACCAAGATTTGTCTCTTGTAGCAGACAAATATCTGCCTGCATTGATTCAACTTGATGCTTAATTAGGCATCGCTTGTTAGGGGCATTTAAGCCCCTAACAAGCCGAGTTATGATTTTCATGGATATTCAGGAAGGGTTTCACCCCTCCCTACTTTTAACATCTCATTTAAGCTTTTCTTGATTTGGGATTCTCCCCTGTCTCTTGCATTCACCACAACTAGGAGAAGATTTGAATGTATCCTTCTAACCAATACCCAATTTTATAGATTCTTCCCGCTCTGATAAAGTTACCCTTTATCTTTTGCATAATTTATAAGCCATCTCAACATCTTCAAGCTCAATATTTTCAAGAGGTGGACCATTTATCCAGTCTTTAGATGATTCATCATCATCGATATTGAGCGAGCCACTCTTGACAGCCTTTTCCAATTCAACTAGCTCATTTCCCACTTCCATGAGGGAGTTTATATCTTCTTCTTTGGCCTTGTTCCCAAGAAATTAATGGATTATGTAACTTTATGCTTAATCTCCCGCTTTTGATCAACCAAATCCCCTTGATTAGCAATGCCCTCTTCTGACCTAACAAATTCTTCAGGCTCCACCGCCCTTTCTTCCTTTGCAATGTTAGATGACTTCTTTATTGGTTCATCCTTAGTGGAGCTAGCTAAGCCATCTTGATTTGGGGCAGGGGGTGTGGACCCCTGGTTTGCTGTTAAAAATTGATTGCGCCAACCCAATGTCCCAACTAGAGAGTTTTTGGGGCACATATCTAGTGTCAGTACTTGCACGCAATTGCCCCAATCCGTGAAGATCTCGATCTCATGCCAATGTTGATTGTTTGGATTATTCTCAACGCATATTCTGACATAGGTGCTAATGCCATTAGAATCTAATCGCTCCTCCGCATACACATATTTTCCCAACTGGTTTCCAATGTCCTTTAGGATGCTTGGTGCTTAGAACTCTAGGGGGAGATTTGGCTGTTTATACCAATCCTGAATCTTTTCTATAATATGGTGGTACAGATGAAAGCCTATCATCCATCTGCGGATATAGAAACCACAATCGTCCATGATCCATACTCTGTATTCAATTTCTTCTCTAATGTTCTTCAAGGGGCAGACCACAACAAAATATCCCTACACCAAAGCTTTAAACTCCAAATATTCCTCCCATTTCCCACGCCACCATCTATTTAAACTATCCTAATTGAGGCTCACCTCATACCACCTGGCCAAGAGCCCCAACCGTTCTAGCCGATTTTTCTCTCCTTGGAGCTTGTTTGAGCACAATACCATTGTTCTCCCATGACCATTGTTTGGCCTTCCACCATTCCCCTAGTTGCTTTTGGATCCCTCAGGCCACATTCCCCTATTTGGGGAGCATGAGCCTTGTGGATTTTCCCATCTCCTTGGGCCCTTTTTGTGATTGTGACCCCATCTAGGGTTTTGATTGTTGGGCCTTGTCCCTATATTTACATTGGTCCTCCTCTGGTTTCCTTTCTAGTGATCATGATTCCTTGACTTGTCATGCCATTGTCTTCCCCGTCTGCCATTCCACCCTATATCTCTGGAAATTTTATGGGTTAATAGATTATTAGCATTAAATCCAAAACAATCCAAAGAGATAATGAAGAACAAAGGAGCAAACATGAAAACAAAGGAAAATATGTTACCGAACGTCTTCAACCTCCATGATTCACCTCCATTATACCTTTAGCTTGTTGTAAGTTGAATTTTTCCCTTAGATTCTTCGAGCAACCTATGAAAATGTCAAGTCCTATGCAAGTGTTGAAGGATTTTCCTAAGAAAAATGACTCTAAGTGCCTAAGAGAAGCTCTAAATGTGTAGGAAAATGGATGAAAACAAGAAAACCAGAAGTTCACGTGAAAAATTGAGAGAGAGAAAATGAATTTGAAATTGCCATTTTATAAGAAAAGGCAATTTCGAATGGACAGATGAGATCGAAAGGCAAACAGACGGACTAGATTGAAAGTTGAGATAAGGATAAAATGACTAAAAAAAACTGGGGAATCAAATTAATAACAATCATTTGACTTTTGCATGGAAAAAGGCATCTTTTTGAATTAAAAATCATTTTAATTCAAAAATGGAGAATCAAATGATAGTAGGCAATAAATGTCCATCTTCTGCCAAAATAAGGAATTTTGACCATTTTAAATAAGTAATCATTTTTTTATTTATTTAAAAGGGGGAAAGTGACATGTGGCCATAATTAAATTTATTTAATTAGAAGAAGAATATGTAAGTTATTGACGTATTTAAATAAATAAGCAAGATTTATTTATTTAAATAATCTAGGTGAATTAGTGGACATTAATAATTAAATAAATTAGGGAATTTATTTAATTATAAGGAGGCATTAGATAATTAGTGACGCATTTAAGTAAATAAATAAAAATTATTTATTTAAATAATCAGGAAGAATAAAGAGACATGAATTAATTAGATAATTAAAAGTTATTTAATTAATAGATGAAAATGGATCGCACAACATAATTAAATATTTTAATTATGCTAGGACGAATGTGGTGAAAAATAGAGCTCACAGGTCTAGATCAATTTTTAGTGTCTACATTTTGCCCCTCTTTGTCATAATGTAGCCTATCGCATTGTGACAGAAAAATAAGTCAAAGTCATGCCCCGACGAAGGTACAAAATATCAATGCCCCCTCGGGAAATTTTTCAAATTTTGGTCTGGCGACAGAAAAATTTGGGAAGTGTCCCAACAAGTTAATTTAAAGACCAGAAAAGTAATGGTGAGATGGTTTTGAGTTTGGACGTGTTTAAGGTACCCAAAAGAGCAATCAAAGGTGGCGAAAGGAGCCTCTAGTAATAACAATTGTGAAAAACCCCACTTTTACTCTATAAATAGCTGAAATTGGTGGTAAAACTCGTTTCATTTTCAAATTTGCTATAGTAATTTTAGAGAGCTAGGAGTGAGGATAGCAGCAGAGAAGATGGTGATCTCGATCACAGAGCACCATGGGTATATTGTTAGGACCTACAGACGACTAGAGGGCACGGAGCCGACAATATGTACCCTTAGCTCACTTCGTCAATTTATCATTTTTCGTGGTTTTTTTTAGGGTTTCTAGGACTAGGAACACATGCGTTGCGACACATTTGTGTTTGTGTAAGCCACAATCGATTTCACGTTCAACGCATTCAATGTGTCACGACACAAACGCAAAAGGCTATCAAGTCATGGTCAAAAGTCGCAACACATTTGTGTGTAGTTGTGACGCAATCGACAATTTAAGCCGCATTTGACAGTTGTAAAACCGCATTCGAAATATTGAGACACATTTGAGGGTAGGAACGATGCATTTGAAATAGATGACGCATGTGTACAAAATTGTGACGCAAGTAGAATTTTGAGACGCAATCGCGAAGAAGAATGACACAATCGTTGTATAGCGACGCAAGTGTAGCACAAAATGACGCAATCGCCTAATTGTGACACAATTGAAGACATCATGACGCATTTGTTTTTGCCTTTGACTGATGGTAGTTTAGTGTTGCTTCAACTTTTAAATTTCATTGGCTTAGACTAGGTGATAATGACAAGTTTCAAAAAGATGTTGATGCATGCCTTGATATGTGCAGAGACAGTTAGCGCCTATTTACACACGAGAGAGTAGACCATCGACATGCATTCAAAGACAGCTTGACGGATAGAGAGCGACGGCGATTGATGCGACTGGGTCTCTATTATGTCACCTATATGCTTGTTGTACAGGAAAATAGGGGACTCCTGACAGTGTTATGAGAGAGGTGGCACTCAGAGACCTGCTCTTTCCACCTGCCAACCGGGGAGGCTACAATTACCCTCGAGGATGTTTACTGGATTCTACGCCTACCGATCTGGGGAGAGAGGATTGTTGACGACCCACGACATGGAAATTAGACGTTCATTAGCTACTATCATGATCAAGGTGTCATATTGGGTATTGAGGGGTATGAGATCCGGTGGGAGTTTATGGCAGAGCACTACAGACAATTTGATGCTCTATTAGCGACATTGATTGCTCGTGTGGTTATTCTAGATCACCGGGGACACGGGTTTCTTATTGGTTGGGGGGATTTACTTGTTGGCATGAGGCGAGATAGGATGGTTTATGCTTGGGGACCTTATTTACTAGGGATGTTATATCATTAGCTGCATGAGGTTGCATACGAGAGGGCACAAAGCATTTACTACGAGACAACCCTTCTTATGATCTGGGCATGGGAGCACATTGCCATTTTCTGCCCACCGATTGAGAGGCCACAGTTGGCAAATGGTATGTCGTATGTATATTACTATGTCGGTGTGCTACAGTAGAGCCATTATGGTGAGACAAGTTGGTGGAGACATAGGATCAACACCATGACTGTATTTATTTGGAGACCGTATAGGGATTGTGGGCAATGGGAGGGTGAGGCGGATCATCTCAATTTCTATCGGCAGTATCGATATCTGATTGGCCGGACAGTGCAGACACAGTTGATTGTGGAGATGTACTTGCCACAGCGGGTTCTCAGATAGTTTGGTGAGTAGCAGGGTATTCCGATCGGGACAGCCGAGTATGCGAGATCATCTTGAGAGTCAGCATGGGGACCGCCCATATTTGTGGCCTTTGCTACTCAGCAAATAGATGGACTAGTGGCGCAGTAGTGGGGATGGAGAGGAGGCATTGCAGATCCAGGGACCACTACAGATTTTGACTTATGGTGGTAGACACCTATTCCTCTCACAGATCTAGATGGACCCGTGCCAGTGGATCGAAGATCCATTATTCCACATGTGTTGCGAGCTAGATGAGGGGGCTGAGTTGGTGACAGAGGGAGAGGCAGAGGCCAAGGGAGAGATGGGGATATGGCTGGAGGTAGGGGCAAAGGGAGAGATGGGGATGATGGTGATGGCGGGGGAGCCGGTGGGAGACTGAGGAGAGGAGGGGACAGAGGGAGACACGAGAGGCAAGTGAGGCAGAGAGTGGCCAGAGCACCATTGGACCCTATTCCAGAGGAAGTCGAGGAGGAGAGAGAGAGAGGGAAGTGGAGCATGCAGAGGTGGAGATTGGAGAGGAGAGAGTGATGGAGGAGAGGGAGGCGGAGCATGCAAAGGCGAAGATTGGGGGAGAGGAGAGGGTGATGGAGGAGAGGGAGGCAAAGCATGCAGAGGTGGAGATTGGAGGAGAGGAGAGGGCGATGGAGGAGAGGGAGGTAGAGCATGCAGAGGCAGAGATTGGGGGAGAGGAGGATATAGGGGATGATGACGATGATGAGGATGAGGTCGTTGATGAGGCAGAGCATCTATTGCGATGGAGTATGGTGGAGGGAGATGATGGGATGCCTACAGGGCCAGTATTGCCAACAGATGCCACTATAGATCAGCAGGTTGCCGACCTTTAAAGGAGACTTAACGAGAGCACTACACAGGTCAGGGCTTTATAGGATGACCTTGAGCTAGCGAGGGTCGAGTGAGATTAGGCTAAGATCCAGAGGCAAGAGGTAGCACAGTGGTGTGTAGAGTTTACAACGCTATGTGCAGGGCCTTAAGGGGATATGGCCCATGAGTTTGCTAGGGTGAGCGCTCGGTATGGCCAGTACAAGACCCTTTATGAGCAGGCAGTGCCTCCCAAGTGACGAGATCCTACACTGTCACGGTCATAGACGAGGACAGGCAGTGGCCACAAGTCAGGGAGTGGGAGCAGCAGTAGGAGCCACACTAGTGCGGGAGGGTCTACCTCCTCAGGGCACACCTCAGGTCATAGGTCCCACCACTCATGCAAGCATGCCTCGAGTCATCATTCAAGACACATCATGGGTCCATCGAATTAGGGAAGAGGTCAGTACAGAGGCAGCCAGCAGTGACAAACACCTCAGTTGCTCAGGTTACAGACACGACTCAGATAGCCCAGACAGAGGATACATTGACAGATGCCTCAGCCACACAGGGACGGGTGAGAGTGACCATGATGGCCATGATTCCCCCAACAAAGCACTGATCCCCCAGATCTTCTCCTCGAGGAGATGAGGAGAGTACCTCTTGAGATATTGACATTTCATGTAGTATGACATTATTGACTATTGAGCCTGCGAGCTCTATTTTTGGGATATCTCTTTGACTCTATCCTGTGACACTGATATTTTTATTGAGATTATATATATGCGATGCAGTTTTGACGTGGCCTATCTATTTTATGTTATGCGACAACGTGCTATGTGATGATGATGATAGTTTACATGACATGTTATGATTATGAAACTATACTACCTATGTGATATTTTCTTGATGCATTTCCTGATTCCTATGATGATGTTATATGTATGTCTATGCTATGGATTCATTTATGATTAAAATGCTATGTTCTAGTTATGATTATATGTTATGATGCCATGGATGATACAAATGATAATATTTATTTCTTGTCATCTCTTGGGCCTTGTGCCTTTTATCCCTCTATCATCTTTCTGCCTCTTTTTATACCTGTTGGGTCTGCAACAAACTAGTTCTTTCATCTCCTTGAGCTCTCTATCCTGACGATGGATCACGGAGTGTGATTCAAAATGTTGATCCAAAAAAATCTTACACGATCTAATCCAGAAATAGCTTCTTTGATAATATTTATGTTTTTATTTGTTTTCATTTCCTGCCCATGATTATGGATACACTGATGGATGACAATATTGTAAATGGATTATTTGACATGTGATTTGTGTGATGATATGTCATGTTATGCTATGAGAATTTGTGTATGCAATTGGGTTGTTTTATGATTTGGATTTAATCTAATGTGAATGTCTAACGTAATGTAATGTCTATATGACTATGTATGTGAATGTATTTTTTTGTGTCACAGGATATTATCGAGAGATAGAAGAAGGATGAGGCGACAAGAAAGAAGGAGATGGATGTTAGTAAGATGAAAAATCCTTCAACACATTTCCATAGGATTTATAAATTGTTGCTCTTAATCATCATTGGACGAATTATCGTGATGGCCATAAAACACCATGATATGACATAAATCAAGGTGTGAAAGGTCATACCATCACTTGACATAAATAGTCACAGACAAGGATGATCATAACTCATATTAGAAGCATGTTTTCCCCAGTCGTTTGTCATGATCAACCACAAACAGTGAAGACAATCAAGACAAATCATGAAACTTCATTGCTCCTCTAAATCCTATTGTTAGGATATCCTCAAGGAACTAGCATCATGACTGTCATAAATAAACAAAACATCATAAAATTAAATGCCCAGTGCTTGCCAAGTGTATGGATGTCAAGATGTCAATTTTGTTGAAAATGTTGAATGTCCCGATGTCAAAGTCTCTAAGTTGGTGATATGAAGATGCCAGATTGGTGTCAAGTTTAGGAAGGACACATCCTAAAAGATGTCGAGATGTCAGATTCAAAAAGGACATATTTTGAATGATGTCAATGCCAGAGTGATGCCGAATTCGGGAAGGACACATCCTGAACAAGGTCAATGTCATGATGTCGAAAAGATATCAAGTTCAGGAAGGAAACATCCTGAACAATATCAATGTCAATATGCCAGATTGGTGTTAAGTTTGGAAAGGACACATCCCAAGTGACATTGATGTCACGATGTCGAATTCAGGAAGGACACATCCTAAATAACGTCGATGCCAAAACACCAAGTTGATGTCAAGATTCGGGAAGGACACATCCCGAATGATGTTGATGCCAAGATGTCGGATTCATGAAGGAAACCTCCTGAATAATGTCGATGTTAAGAGGAACATATCTCGAATGTTTTGAGAATCCTCAAAATGTTAGATGACTGTGACGACGCCTAAGAAGGACACATCTTAGGAAATGAATAAGTGACGGGGCTACCCTTCATAAGGACACATTTGAAGAATTAACCTAGATTTGATGATTTTGCAGTTTTGACAAGGTTTGACTGAATTGTGATGAGGTTTGACCAAAGTTGACTAAAGTTGCATGAATTTGATTGCCAAGGTGGTTGTCATGTTTGATTAGAAAATTGTCAAAGTTTGCTTGGGTAAACCATTCGTTTGAATTTTTACAAAGACCATGATAAACTTAAAGACTATTTCATGTGTGTGAGAAAATTGTGCAATGAACCCTAATAGACTGACCTAGTGTGGCCTCGGGGGCTCATCGATAGATGGCCTTGCCTACGTCATACACTTAGAGACCTCGTAGTTTGACATGACCAATGACTTTGTCTTGTTGACCAAAGATTGAGTCGTGATTTATTTTGACAAACCTAATAGGACTGACCTAATGTCTCGGGAGCTCGAAGATGAGCCTTGCCTACATAGCGAATGCGTAGAGACAACATAGTTTGACAATGACAAAGACTAATCAAGACTTGAATTGACGTGACTGTGTTGACTGCCATGACTCTATTTTTTCAGAATTTGTTGTGTTTTCTGTAGGACGTTTTTTATTTTTAGGTCTTTTTTCAAGACATTTTTCAAAAAAATTAGGTCTTTTTTCAGGACATTTTTCAAATTTTTAGGTCTTTTTTCAAGACATATTTCAATTTTTAAGTCTTTTTTAGGACATTTTTTTTCTTTTTTAGGACATTTTTCGATTTTTAGGTCTTTTTTCAAGACATTTTTTTATTTTTTTAGGTCTTTTTTCAGGACTTTTTTTTAATTTTTTAGGTCACGTGTGGTACCCACTGTAGTCTCATGATAAAAATTTTCCCCTAGTCAAGTTTAATGGATAGTGGATAGTATGCAAGACTCGATTTCAATCATTGTCAGCCATGGACAAAAATGTCATGATGTCGGGGTGAAGTGTTATGACAAATATCAAAAAAGAGTACGTTCATTAGGGACAAAGGTAGATAGAGTGACAGTAGATGGCATAGCAATGACTGACTACACATGGTGCTTGTTTGCCTGGTTTTCACCATGGTACTTGTCCAAAGCTCCTATTTACCAGGTTTTCACTATTGGATGAATTATTTCTCTTTACTTTTGTCATCATTTTTTTTTTGGTGTCACCATGATGCCTATTTGCCAGATTTTCATCAAGGTGACGATTTTTTGTATCTTTTTTTGTATTTTTAACTGGTTTTTGGGCAGGCTTTTTGATGCTATGCATAGAATTTGCGCAAATGTAAACTGTTGATTGGCTCCGTCAACTGTTCACCTTCGGGAGTAGCTAACTGATATGCTCCGGAACCAAATGATGCTATGATGACGTAAGGTCCCAGCCAATTTGGCTCAAAAAAATTTTGGCTTCTCCCTACCTGACTAATTCTTGGGATTCTGCATTAGAACTAGGTTGCCAATGTCAAACTTCCAAGTCATCGCCCTTTTGTTATAACTTCTGCAAAGATGATTTTGGTATGCCTGTAAATGATTCAATGCATTGTGTCTGTGTTCATCTAGAATTTCTAACTCATGCAGTTGTGACTGTTTGTATTCTTCATTAGTGATGAGGCCTTTCATGGAGACTTAGAAAGATGGAATTTCGACCTCTATGGGCAAGATGGCTTCGACTCTGAAGACAAGGGTGAAAGGAGTTGCACCGATGGGGGTATGGATGCTCGTGTGGTATGCCCACAAAGCGGGGTTGAGTTGGATGTGCCAGTCATGGCCAGCGTCATTAGAACGGTCTTTTTGAGGAGTTTGATAATGGTTTTATTAGATGCCTCAGCTTGACCATTTCCCTGTGGGTAATAAGGTGTGGAAAAGTGGTGGCTAATATGGAAGTGTTGACATAGTTCATGGACCTCACGATTTTTGAAGGGACGACCATTATCCGTGATGATGGATTGTGGAATGTCGTACTGACAAATGATATAATTGAGGATGAATTTGAAGATTTGTTTGTTGGTAATGTAAGTGAGTGGAATGGCCTTGATCCACTTAGTAAAATACTCAGTGGCGATGATAATGAATTTGTGTCCATTAGAGGATGTAGGGTGAATCTTACCCACGAGATCAAGTCCCCATTGTGTGAAAGGCCAAGGAGAAGTGATCGACCTCAACTCTTGTGATGGAGCGTGAATCAAATCACTGTGAATTTGACATTGGCGACGTGTTCTTACAAATTCCAGTGCATCCTTCTTTAGTGTCGGCCAATAGTACCCAAGTCTCGTAATCTTTTTAGCTAAGGTTGGGCCACTCAAATGGGACCCGCATATACCCTCATGTACTTCCTGTAAGGTCATTTTTGCTTCATTAGTGTCGAGACAACGGAGAAGGGTATTGTCAAAGCTACGACGGTAAAGGGTGTCACTAATGATGGTATAACGTGCAACTTTGCGGATAAAGGACTTTCTTTGGTTATTGGAAAGGTTTTGAGGAAGGATCTGCGAATGAAGGTAGTCAAAAATGTCCTTATACTAGGGGGAACTGGAACCAACAAGCTCATAGACCATTTTTGATTCGGGGACATCATAAGCCGGAACCAATAACTGCACAAGCAAAAAATCAAATTGTGGGACATTGCTGGGAATATCAAGCAAAGATCCAATTATTGCCATAGCGCCAACAACCTTGTTCTATGTTCTTGGAATCAATTCAAATGATAGCCTGTAAAAATATGTTAGAAAACTGTCAACCATCCATTTATAAGGCATTAACTTCTCATCTTTAGTTTCATACTCATCATTGACTTGGTTTATAATTAACTAAGAATCGCCGAGGACTTGCACATTCCTGATTTTCCACTTGATAGCCATTCAGAGTCCTGTAATTAGTGCTTCCTACTCTGCCATGTTATTAGTGCACAAAAATGTGATGCAGAATGACTTTGGGATGGAATATCCTTGTGGAGTAATGAATAATATTCCTGCTCCTAAGCCATGATTAGTATGAGATCCATCAAACTATAATTTCCAAGGCTATTGGGACTCCACGTGAAATACATACTCATCTAGAAAATATGGTGTAAGAGGATAATTATCTGGTATTGGTGCATTTGCGAGCTGGTTTGCTATTACTTTTCCTTTGATGGCTTTTCTCTCAGCATATTGAATATCATATTCGCTAAAGATTGTGACCCATTTTGCTAAACGTCATGTCAATGTTGCTCGACTCAAGAGGTATTTCAAGGGATCGATCTTGGCTACCAAGTATGTCTTATGGTTTAACATGTAATGCCTTAATTTTTGGGCTGCAAATACAACTGCTAAACAAGCACGTTCAATGGGTGTGTAATTTAGCTCACACCCCACCAGTGTTCTACTGATATAATATATGGCTCTTTCTTTTTCTTCGTAGTCATTATGTGCTAGTAATGCCCCCAGTGTCGAAGTAGTTGCAGAAATGTACAAAATTAATGGTTTTCCTTGGATAGGAGGCATGAGAATTGGAGGTGACAATATGTATTGTTTGATCTGGTTGAATTTGGCATTTATCTGTCCACACAAAGGAGATCCCTTTGCATAGGAAATACTGGAATGGTTGGCACCTATTTGCGAGTTGAGCAATGAACCGTCTAATAGATTGAAGCCTGCCTTGTAGCGTTCTTAGGTCACTGATTCCCTTAGGAGGAGGCATATCCAATATAGCTCTGACTTTAGTGGGGTCAACTTCAATGCCTCTACAGGAGACTATATACCCCAACAACTTGCCTGATGTTACACCAAAAACACACTTTTTTGGGTTCAACCGGACCTTATATTCTTCCAGCCTCTTGAAAACTTTGTCTAATACTGAAAGATGGTCTTTTCTTGTCAATGAATTTTCCAAAAGGTCATCCACCTAGTCCTCCATTAATGTGTGTATCATGTCGTGGAATATTGTTCTCATTGCCCTTTGATATGTAGCGCCTACATTTTTAAGACCAACCGACATTACAGTCCAACAGTATGTACCCCAAGGGCATGTGAAAGCAATTTTGTGTTGGTCTTCAAGGGAAATACGAATCTGATTATAACCAGAGAAACCATCCATAAGGGACAGCATCTCATATCCAGCTGTAAGTACCACAATGATGTCAATGTTCGACAAAGGAAAATCATCTTTAGCGCATGCTTTATTGAGATCTCGGAAGTCTATGCATATGCGAATCTGTCTAGTATACTTGGTGACAAAAACGATGTTGGATATCCATTCTGTATAGTCAATTGACCTGATAAAACCTACATCCAACAATTTTTTGAGTTGAGCTTTAACCAGCAATGCAACTTGCAGGTGCATTTTTCTCAACTTTTGTTTTACTGGCTTGGAATCTGGTAGTAATGGCAAGTGATGTAAGAGTAACTCATGATCTAACCCCAACATGTCAGCATAAGACCATGCAAAATTTATCTTGCGTTCCGAGAAGAATTTTTGAAATTCTGGCTGTTTAGCTTCTGTCAATGATGCCGCAAAGAGAACCATTTTGGGGTCCTCCACAGTAACTATATTAACTGTTATGGTGTCCTCGACAAGCATTGTTGATTTTTCTCTGTCTCTAGGGATAAATTCTAGTCCTCCACCCTTGGGCGCCTCAAGGAGGTTTTCACTCTCAGATACATCCTTTATTTTTACTATTTTGCCATTAGAAGGTGCCTTTCAGTTTTCACCTAGAGACGTGTCATTTTTTTGTTTTATTTTTCTTTTTAATTTTGTGACCAGAGGATGGTGCAGTCTCCCCAAAATAAGTAGCACAATCCAAGTCAATGGTAAACCCAAATTTGTGATCCCCATTTGGAATGCCTTCACGTAGCCCTAGAAATTCTACTAGAGCCTCATCATTTTGAAAAGTGTCCATTACTGGTGGGCCTTGCTGGTTCCAGTCAATTAGGTTAGGGTAAACTAAGGATATTCCATCATCAACATTTGCAAATTGAGGAGATGACGCAGAGAGCATGTAAATGGACACCAAGACATTGAAAATGAAGTTGTCATCATTTGGCTCTATGTCAGATTCTATCCAGTATTCTCCTTCACTTGTTTCATACTCACCAGCGAAGTAAGGGACAAAGAGAGTAGCATCAGGGGCAAGGTCAGTAATGGCAAGTGATGGTTCAAGTGATTATGCATGATGGTCATCAATTTGGGGTGATTGGACAAGTACATCAGGGCTAGGATGAATGGGAATAGAATATGATATGGACTTGACATCATTTGGTGTTGTATCGATCTTGAACATTTTCCAGAATCGTTTTTCAAATGTAGGCTTGCTAGGTTCAAGGAATAATTCAAGGCAGCATTCACTTAAGGATCGCTGAGAGGCAAATTCCCATTCGTGAGAGTCAGTTTCAGAGGAGGTGTCCTCAGTTGTCTCAACACAGTCTGAAGCATACACTAACTCACATGGAAGCATACTAGTACTTGGATCACTAGATTCTCGTGGACCTAACCCTAACCCAAGATGTTTTGGTCTTTCTCAAACTGATAATGGCTCACGCCTTCCATTCTTATCCTTGCCAAGACCACTTTTTCCATCATAGCCTTTTGATTTTATCATGTTGTATCCTTTTCCATATATTGCTACTGGCAAGGGAGTCAAATCTTGTGGTTCTTTATAAATCCAGGATAGTATATCATCTATGTCCTCTTGACTCATTTCACCCCACTTAATGAAAATTATATTTGGGGGAACCCTACAAATTTCTTTTTCCTGTATTCTAAAGTAGGGTTTGCCATAGACTTGGGGAGACTTGGGCATCTTGGTTATGCAATAGGTCATATTCAACTTATACTCTCCACATCCTTGGTCCTGAATTTGGAAGCTTGGGTCGACGCTTGGGGTGATAAATGAAGTGGTAGGTGTTATGGAAGTGGTCATAGTGGTCGAAGAAGCAGAAGTGGATGCAGTGGATGAAGAAGCGGAAGGCTTCACGAGTGTTGATGGGTCAATGAATTTGGAAGACAAAGATGTCGAAGCTTCCCTATTGATAGGCACTTGAAGCTCCGATACACCGCGTAAGTTGGTACAATATTGGAACGGGTTAGGGTCTACATATATAGTAATCTCAATGCCTTCAACTAGAAACTTCAAACATTGGTGGTACATGGAAGGGACGGCTTTCAGCGCGTGGATCCAAGGTTGACCAAGTAAAATGTTGTATGGAAGGTCCAAATCCAGAACTTGACAAGCGGTGTCGACAATGATTGGGCCAATCCAAATTGGGAGTGTAATTATGCCCCAAAAGGAGCGTTCTTCATCATCATATGCCTTAATAATGATGCTTTTTGTGGCATCTACACAAGCATCAAAAAATCCTAGTGCCTTGACCAATTTTAAGGAACATAGATTCAGTCCCGCTTCGCCATCTACTAAGACTCATCTGACCTTATGTTTATGAACAAGAACTTCGATATGAAGGGAATCATTATGGTTAGATTTGGATGACAAATAGTCTTGGTCCGAAAAGGTGATATGGTGGGGAGTCATGAGATATCCTACTATGGCTTCAAATTGGCTGACATCAATATCTTGGGGAACAGAGGATTCTTGCAATGTTTTATCTAGGATGGCCTTATGGGCAGGCAAGATGCATAACAACTCAAGGATAGAGATTTGTGCAGGTGTTTTTCCAAGCTGGTCAATAAGATTAAAGTTTCCTTTAGGTTGGGACTACTTGTTCTGTGAACGCGATTGCAACTATGAAGTAGACGGGCCAGCTATTGTTACATTTGGTTGTCTAGGGGGAGGAGGGCCAGCTATGGTGACCTTTTTGGTGTGGGTGGTGATATTATATTAAGGGGCGTTTCTGACGGTGACTGTGCAGACATGTTCATCAGTCGTTCTAATGTGATGTACGATAGGTCCTCCATAATAGTCATATCTAATACGGACATGGTTGGCTCAACTATCATTATTTATATTTGACGTAGAAGGGTTTCCAGAACCATGATCCTGCAGTGGGTTCTTGTGTATTGTATGATCCACGTTAGAAGAAAATTGTGGTCCACCAACTTCAATGATACGCTTTTTAATAAGGTCTTGTACCAAATTTTTCAATTGTTTACAGGAAGAGGTTTTGTGTCCTTTTATTTGGTGATAGTCACAAAATGTGTTATCATCCCACCAAGATGGTTTAAATTGTCCAGGGTCGTATGGTTTGGGGTCCTCAAGTGTGATGACACCATTTTGAAGGAATTTCCTGAGAACTTCTTCAATAGGCTCACCCAAGGGAGTGTATGTACGTCCTTTAGGGAATTGTTTGGGTTGTCTAGGTTGCCTTTGAGTTTGATTATTTTGATTGCCTTGGTTATTCTGATTTGTCTAGACAACATTAGCAGCATAGGTTTGTGTCATCATCTGTGTGTTTTGCGGTTATGTCCCTTTTAGAGTAATCATAGGACCCATAGTGTTGACAACCTTAGCATCGACTACACCATCGTTGGTGACATGTTTGTTCTTAACCCAGTATTTGTTTTTGTCAGCAAGCGGAGGGTTTGCGTTTGTGTTTTTAGGACCATATTTTAGTTTTCCTTTGGCTATGAGGGCTTGTTCAACTTGGACACCTCGTTCAACTAGGTCCGCAAAAGTTGTACAACAATGGACACGCAAGCCATTTTTCAGTGGGCCTAGGAGTGTTTATTTGTACGAACATATCCACTTTCTCTTTTTCAGGAATATCTATATGACAACGACTCGCTAGGCCCCTCCATTTTTTAAAGAATGGTAAAAAGGTTTCACTTGAATCTTCTTGTGCGAGTTGGCATAAGTTGGTGATGGAGGTGTCTGTTTCAATGTTGTATGTGTAATTTTTCACAAAATTTTCAGCAAGTTCTTTCCATGACTATATTCCAGGTTGTAGTGTATAGTACCATTCTAAGGCTGGTCCCGCGAGGCTTTTAGGAAATAGTTGAATTAGATATGTTTGCTCATGAGCAATATCCACACAACTTGTTATGAAATCTCTGATGTGGTCAAGTGGATTTGTTTTACTCTTGTATTTGTTGAAGTTTGGAGCCACATAACCATGTGGAAATGGTGGCATGCACAGAGTTATGGACATAAGTCGTATGGCATTTGCATCTTCTTGTCAGAGATTTTCATATTTTCCATTTATTTTTGAAGGTCATCCACTCTTGCTAGCAAGGCATGTACAATGGGATCATTGGTTGCCTGAAAGTACGGTATGTTCTGATTAGGTGTTTACTAATATTGCCAGTTGTGAGTGGGAATTTGTTGTTGAGTATGAATCTAGGACGAGTATGTGGGAATATGTGACCCAACCATGTTTATTTGTATTTGAGGTATCTGAAATCCCTAACTCATTTGATTGCCAAAGTTACACATTTGTTGCGTCATTTGAGTTCTTTGTCCTTGTTGAAAGAATTGTCCATGTAGCATGTTGGTGTTTGTTCCTTGGAAGTGTCCATATGGTATGTGGATATTCTGTCCTTGTCCATGTGTGATATTCATATTTTGTCCTTGCCCATGTGGGATGTTCATATTTAATCCTTGTCCATGTGGGATGTTCATATTTAGTCCTTGTCCATGTGGGATGTTCAATTGTGATGATGTATTGATGTTGTGTTGAGGGCCTTGAATGAAGACTCATCGTGGGTTTCCTCCAAAGGGATTAAATGAGATTCTACCATAAGGATGTGATGAAGATGCCCCCATTGTCATAGATGAAGATCCTAACATAGGATTTGTGGGATTTTCTCCTGTGGATGTGGACCCAACGGTTACTTCTATCATTTGGGATGATGATGTGGACATTTTAGGCATGGACATGGCAGATGTTCCTCCAATAGATGTTGTATTAGTTGAGGTGGAGGTGTTCTGACTTGTGGTGCCACTAGATGTCACCTTAATGGTGTTAGTAGCAACTTGTGTGGTGACCACAATGTTATTGCTATTGGAGGCATTGTTCGTGTTTTGTTGAGATGTCATGGTTTGTGTCACGTTGTCTAGAGAAGAAGGTCTTATGGTATTAATCTTGAAGCCTTTTGGTAGTTTTTCCCCTTGGTCTAAAAGCATAGCAAGGTATTTTCCAGGATCGTTCAAGACCAATTCTTCTACGAATGAAGCTATGTCAGGATTTTGAGCGGCAGTGTCTAAATCCTCATCTAGCACTTGCCCATTTTGGTCTCTCTGTATGAATTGTTCAAAAAGTGTATTTTGAAAGGAAGTTGACATGCTCATGGATGATCGTACATTCAAATTTCCAAATGGGTTGTCATAAATTCAATCATTGGGATTGGTGTTGTTGTCATTGGTGTTGTTGTCAAAGTCTTTTCCAAAGTCTGTCGTTTGTCTTTTCTTTCTTTGAAGTCTTGTTTCCACCATCAAGGAAATTGCTCAAATGAAGATGATGACAATGCAAGTATGACACTAGTCTACGTTTTTTTTCCTTTTGTGTGATAAACGATGACAATGCAATGAGATAATAATGTTAGTATGCCCAAAGCCAAGGTGACTAGGATGACGATGCAAAGAGATGATAATGCAAGTATGCCAAAAGCCAAGGTGACTAGGATGACGATATTGACTTGGATGACAATGTTGATTAGGAAAATGACAATGTGGACTAGGAAAATTGCAAGGTCAAGGTGCAAAATTAGGACTAATGAGGGAACTAATGCAAGGTCTAGGTTCAAAATGACAACTAGGATGAATGATATTTTTGGATATTTTTATTTTTTTTGGGAATAAAGTATGCAAGGTAGGAACTAAAATGAATGCAATTTAGAGACAGGAGTACCTAAGCACTCTAAGCTTAATCTTTGTTTTTTTATTTTAGTTACCAAAGGACTTGTTGAAAATGACAAAGTGACAAGGTCAAGATGACTAGTGAGTTTTCCTAACTAGATTGTTGAGTTGGAAATCCTCAGAAAAAAGGACAATGACTGAAAATAGAAATGAATGACGAAGTCCAAGATAACCTAGTTTCGAAAGCAATGATTTTGCAAATTATGATAAGGTTGGCCTAACCCAAAGTATGCAAAAATGAAAAGCTATGGTTAAGCTAATACTAAAAATGATGATTATGAACCTAATGGATAAAATCAAAATTTTGAAAGTTTAATCCTACGGTCAAAAATGCAAAACTAATGGTTGAATGATAGAGATTTTGAGCAATTTCAAAGTTGGTTTCTGATAGAGTCCTCTTGGAAAAAGTGTTTGACAATAGGCTGACAGTGTTTAAACTTAGATTCTGGTTTGCATGAGCGTTTTGTTTATGTTAGGAAAATGCGTCGTTTGAGACCTCAAATGCGGCTCTAAAATTATAAAATGCGACAGATTTTGGAAAATGCGGTTCTGTGAAGTTCATATGTGTCACGACGCAATCATATGCAGTGTTTATGGCAGCATATGCGGTTTAACAGAGCGATTGCGTCTCAGGGATTTTCAAATATGTTTCAGGAGAACAACTGTGTTTCAATAGTTGCATCACAGGTTGTAAAAATTGAGTTTTTTGATGTATTGGGAAAAAATCTGATTTGTCAAAGGTCGAATGTTTTTGTCCAAAATTGTAAATGTGGTGAATATTGTTTGAAAATCTAGAAAGCACTTGACAAGCACAATGTTTTAGTGTAGGCAAACACATGTAAGACAAGGACGATCCTAATAGGCCAATGGTTTGTATACTTGGTATAGCCCACCGATATACCCTGGATTGGTGTTGAACACCTCTCCTTCTCAAGAGCGGATAGCTTAGAAGTTTGGTGGCACTGGCTCCCCTCCATGACACTCACTTCTACGGGCACACCAACTTTGGATTCTTGGGTAGTCACTTCCCAAGAACTGCTATCTCTACTCAAGGGAGTCAATAGTGAGTATCTTCGGGTATGATACTGTACCTTGCACTATACCAAGCAACGACTAAAAATGGTTGGCTTCTAAAACAATAGGTGTCTAGTAAGGGCATCCATTCGAGTGGCCACACATGGGCGAGAGATTAATCACCGATTAGGTGGCACTCCAGCCTGAAGAGGTTACACTCAACAGGGTTTATGGGAGTACTACTCCGTCCATGTGACACATCCGCACTTGTGGTACTTGAACTTTCCTCAAGCACCCATTTTATATCCCGGCTAGAAGTGGCTTGGCTTTAGCCTGTTACCAGTCGGGTCGTCCCTTAAGGTGAGTAATTTTTCCCTTAAGGCAGGCCCATTTCTAGAAATAATAATCATTTCTCTTACACCCAAGATTGCCCGAAAGTGCAAGGGGAGAGGATACTTCGATTATTAAGTCTTAAGGGTTTACAATAAATAAAGTGGGTCTAGCTTTCTGATCACCAAGTTTTCAAAAGGTGAGGGCATAATCACCTACCACTTTCAAGCACAATCAAACACTTGCAAGCAAAAGTTCATTTTAGTGCACCAATGGAAGTGTTCCTAAACTAAAAATCTCAAACAGATGATTTGAAGGATTAGTCTTCGACAAACGTAGCTACAAAATCACATGTTAGTAGTTTGGATAATTGTCTTGGAATCGCGTGCGCTGCAAACCCACATGTTAGTAGTTTCAACAAATGCCTTCGACCCATGAGAATCCTAATGCCACACACTGCAACGAGACATTATTAACCAGAAAATCCTATTCTAAAGGATGCAAGAAAAAGTAGAAAAAAGACTGAAATAATAAAAATGCAACAACTTGAAAAGAAAATGCGAATACAAAATTGAGCAGGCAAATGTGTTACGACAGAGCAAATGTGTCGCAACAGTTTCTATCAAAGTTTACCAGCCGAATGCGTTGTCCTGCAGACAAATGCATCATAATAGTTCAAATGCGTCAGAATAACTATCAAATGCATCACGTTTCTTTCGAATGCGTCACTTGGGGTCATGAATGCGGTCTGATGGTTCAAATGCGTTGTTGGTTTTGTCGAGTGCGTCGTGACGTAGTGAATGCAATGCAGGATGGTTCAAATGCATCGTTTAGAAACTTGTAGCAGCAAAACAAAGACAAAAAGTTGTACGAAAATTTAAAAAAATGCAATGAAAGACGTCGGGTTCACCAAATGTATCTCTAGAAATTTTATGGGTTAATAGATTATCAACAGTAAATCCAAAACAATCCAAAGAGATAATGAAGAACAAAGGAGCAAACATGAAAACAAAGGAAAATATGTTACCGAACGTCTTCAACCTCCATGATTCACCTCTAGTATACCTTCTAGCTTGTTGTAAGTTGAAGTTTTCCCTCAGATTCTTTGAACAACCTATGAAAATGTCAAGTCCTATGCAAGTGTTGAAGGATTTTCCTAAGCAAAATGACTCTAAGTGCTTAAGAGAAGCTCTAAATGTGTAGGAAAATGGATGAAAACAAGAAAAACAGAAGTTCACGTGAAAGCTTGAGAGAGAGAAAATGAATTCAAAATTGCCATTTTATAAGAAAAGGCAATTTCGAATGGACGGATGAGATCGAAAGGCAAACAAACGGACCAAATTGAAAGTTGAGATAAGGATAAAATGTCTAAAAAAAATAGGGGAATCAAATTAATAACAGTCATTTGACTTTTGCATGGAAAAACTTTTTGAATTAAAAATCATTTTAATTCAAAAATGGAGAATCAAATGACAGTAGGCAATAAATGCCCATCTTCCGCCAAAATAAGGAATTTTGACCATTTTAAATAAGTAATCATTTTTTTATTTATATAAAATGGGCAAAGTGACATGTGGCCATAATTAAATAAATTCTTTTTAGAAGAAGAATATGTAAGTTATTGACGTATTTAAATAAATAAGCAAGATTTATTTATTTAAATAATCTAGGTGAATTAGTGGACATGAATAATTAAATAAATTAGGGAATTTATTTAATTATAAGGAGGCATTAGATAATTAGCGACACATTTAAGTAAATAAATAAGATTTATTTATTTAAATAATCAGGAAGAATAAAGAGACATGAATTAATTAAATAATTAAAAACTATTTAATTAATAGATGAAAATGGACCGCACAACATAATTACATTTTTTATTATGCTAGGACGAATGTGGTGAAAAATAGAGCTTGCAGGTCTAGATCAATTTTTAGTGTCTACACACCCATTGGGTCTTTGCCATTGATTCAAATTCCTCTAATCACTTTGCTATCACCAGGGTTCATTATTCACCTAGTTTATTAGCTGATCCAGGGGGATTTTTGCTTTCACTTTGTGTGCCTAGTTCCCCTGGTTATTGCTTTTGCCCAGCTCCACACCTTGTGTTTTCTTAACCAAATCTTACACCCCATAGTCTTTGCCTTCGAACTCCTACTCTGCAATTTCTCACTCCTACTTTGCTTCATCTTGCACCATTTTTACTATATATGTTTTTTACTATTTTGTGGACACTGATTTTGGGTGTCCAAGGGTTCTTAAACTCTTCTAGGGTTTTTCACCTAAAAGGAGAGAAGTGGGCCCAAAATGTTAATGTCTACACTCAAGATTAATGCAAATAGGGATATAATGTGCCTAATTATGATGTCTAAATGCAATAAACTAAAAAAGAAATGATTTATTGACTTAAAACCTAAGAAATGCAAAGTGCTGGAAAACACAGTGATGTATGCAAAAACACCCAAGAATGCAAGTAAACAATGACAAAATTAAACAGGACTAGAGAGGTGCACCTAGAATTTGAAGTATGATGTAGAAAGGCTCTAAAATCCTATAGAGTTGACTGGAAATGTTGACTAGGACACTTACGCCAAGTTGGGTGACTTAGTCTAGTTTCAGGGAAAATCTATTAGAATAGGAATTGCCAAATGGGTATCCAAAAATGCAAAAACCACTTTTCAAGCCTAGCAATGGTACTAATTCGCCATAAATGGTGACAATCCACTTGGGAATTTCTAGAAATTTGGGACAGGATTTTGTAGCTTTTGGTCTGCACTTCCTTTTCTGATAGATGTTTGGTCCAGATTCTGTAGAAAATGGGTTGAAATGGATCTCCAAGCTTCAATTAGGGATTTTTTTGACTTTGATGGATTGAAATCACCTTTTTGACACTTTCCACTTTGACAAATCTGCATACAAGGCCTACAAACACACATGCAAAGAAGAGGGAAAAGGGTTAAGGGTTAGAGTATAGGGGTTTGCCTTGGTCAAACCCCACTTTGGTAATCAAACTCTATGAAATGAAATGAAATAAGAAGAGAATGATAAATAAACAACACGCAATGTCATAAACTTACCAAACCCTTTATGTATAAATATGAAGATATGTAATGAAATGCTCCAATGGATGACTTGATGATGCTTAGAGTGCTTGAATGATTCATAATGATTAAGTGAATAAATGGGGGGGTTAAAATGAGAGGAAAAACCCTCTATTTATACTTGATTTTCAAATAATTCCCGAAAATAACATATCACAAGCCGACCTCAAGGGTAAGAGAATAAAATCCCGCTAGAAAACTAAAATTATTTTGATTTTTATGCCTAGTGGGACTAAGTTGCCCCAGGTGGTGACTTGGTCCCACTAGGGCAATTTTATTGGGTGTCGGGGATTGAAGTGCATTTAATGAGGTTTAATGGGAATATTCTAAAAAATACACTTAAGTATGGCTAGAAAGTACATTAAAGGGTCATTTAAACATAAGAAAGGGTTGAATTGGTGATGACAAGTCTAGAAAAGCGTGAGAGTTTGTTACAACTCTTTACAACACTTTGAAATAAGTCTTGGTAAGTGATAAAAAGGGGATATTTAAGTGAATTATAATGAAAGGGTCCTAGAAAAGTTTGAAAGTGGGTTACAACACTTTTACAAGACATCTTAAAAGTCTTAATGATTCACAAGGGTCCAAGACCTGATGTGAATGTGTTGGCTACATTACAACATTAAATCTAAGAAAAATCAAGCCAAAGTCCATAAGAAAGACTCAAGTGAGCGTAAAAATGTCCAACTATATATTTTTTGGCAACACATTAAGCCCCCACTTTAGTGAGAGGATGAACTTGCTTCAAACTCACACTAAAGTAGCCCAACATGCACAACAAGAGGGATCCAAATGCATTCATGCTAGTAAGATGAGACATCAATAATCAAGAGGGATGATCAAATCCCTAAGATCAAGATCCCATGGCAAACCAAACATAGGCACAAAGGAACACACGTGAAAATGATGAAAAAGAATGAAAGAAAGATTTGATTGTTTTTCCAACCCATTGTGGATCAAATATAGGCTGTTTGTTTGGAACAAGAAATGTGTACTCACTCTGGGGTGATAAAACTCATGGTTGTTTTCTGCGTGAGGAGGCCCAAAAGGTGAGAAACATACACTCGCACCTAGTATGCACTCACACACAAGCATGTGGCTATGGGGAAAAGTCATGCCTCATAATGGGCTTCCCACTCAACCATATCAAAGTTATACCTCCTGATAACTTTAATAAGGTGCCACAAAGTAAAATGTCGTTTCGTGCTTCATGAGACAAGCAAAGTTTTGTATGCTTAGAACTCATGAAATAATGCGATGGCACTACAGGCATGCAAGTTGTGTTATGCAAGGTGACCATATAATTTCAAAAGGCGACATGCAAAAGAATGTTCAAAGGAGTCTTGCTTAGTTCATGTGAGGTCTTTAACTTAGGGAACATTTCATCTAATGTCTCCAAGAGAGGACCAATAAAAGAATAGAAAATTCCCATCTTAGGGGATGTAGTGTGTCGCATCAAACCACCAAGAGGAATGTAATATGTTGAGATAGATCACGTTCGTGAAGGACACTACACCCAATGTTATCCACAAAGTGATAAATGCATCATATAAAGTAACAAGGCTGTACTGAGAACCAAGGAAAAGGAAAAATGCAAAATGAATTATGCCAATGTATGCCCCCACTTTAAAGGAATTGCTACACACCATTTTGTGGGCAATTACTTTAAAGTAGCAAATGAAAAATGCAAATAGAAAGAAGACATGAGAGTCAACTTGGAAAGACCATATGCCAAGTCATATGTTTCTGAGTAAGGCTTCGTTATGCAAATGAAAAAGGAAAAATAGAAAGAGGGGTTGGCCCCAAAAGGAACACACCAAACACATAAGGGATCTATGGATTTGGATTCAGTATGTTCGTTGCTGCAATGTTTTATTAGAGAGCTCATAGCTATCATCATTCCCCAAATACACATAGAACTGGAAGAATGATACAAAGAGAGCGAAGACAAAGAAAAAGAAAAATCCGTTTTGGGTCAACATGGAAGAGACATGGGATGTCTCAATACTTTGCGTCATCCCCAAAAGGAAAACACAAGCAAAAGAAAATGAAAAAGGAGAAAGATAATGAAAAAGATTTTGGCTCAACATGAGAGACATTTTGGTCTTAATACCTTATGTCATCCCCAAAAGGAAAACACAAGCCAAAAAGAAAAAGACAAGAAAAAAATCAAAGGGGCCTTTTGGGTCAACATGGAAGAGACATAGGGCATCTCAACACTTTGCATCATCCCCAAAAGGAAAACATAAAACAAAGGTGAAAAATAAAATGGAAAGACCTTTTGGGTCATCATGGAAGAGACATAGGGCATCTTGACGTTTTGTGTCATCCCCAAAAGGAAAACACAAAACAAAGGCGAAAAAAGAAAATGGAAAGACCTTTTGGGTCGACATGGAAGAGACATAGGGCGTTTGAACGCTTTGCGTCATCCCCAAAAGGAAAACATAAAATAAAGGCAAAAGGAAAAAAAATGTATGACATATAGAAGAATGAAGGTACAAATAGAGGAATGTTACAAAGAGAGGAGAACATCAAACGCCACGTTACATGGGAACACAATATGCACATACAAACACAAAAGAAAAGAAAAGAAAAATGTAAAAGGTTAGCAAGGCGAATGCAAGTCAACCATCTAACAAGTCATCTGCCTCCCAATCATGTTTGGAAGGTGGACAACTGGCTAGAGCGACAAGAGCAAGGGATGAACTAGGTGAAGTGTCAGGTTCTACACTTGTTGCAGGAATTTTGTCATTTAAGCTCATGGAAGAGGAAAACAATGTATTAAAATCATTATGCATCACTTTGTCTATTTTAGTAATCTCATCATTGTCATCCAGATTAATCACGACAGGATGACGTATGGTAATATCCAATGATGGGTGTATTATGAGATGTGGTTGTTGTGTTGGATCGTTTTGTTGTGATTGGGGAGGAGGGTCATCATGCATTGCTTCTGTCAAATGTGGATGTTGATTTTCTTTGTTTTCTTCATTTGTAACTGACGAGCAAGGAGACGACATCAATGGCTACACTCCCTAGCACCTCAATTTCTTTTGATTCTATTGTGAAGTTGTGTGGGTGTAAGAGCGGGTCAATCCACCATAGGCTCCTTTTCTTCCCTAAGGGGAGGACCAAAAGGAACCATAGGAGGTGGGTCAACCACTTTCTCTTTTACTTTATAAACTTGTTTTATGTGAGGGGGCATGATGGGGTTGGTTTCATTGTTTTGTGGACGTTTAGATGATGAAGGTGAAGTGTTTATTGTTGGTTGTTCTTGAGTTGTTGGTTTAGGTTTAGGTTGAAGCATTGTCTCATCTAGGATGGGAGTGTTAGAAGTGGATGGAGACATGTTGCGGAGGGACAATTCGACAATTTTCTTTGCTTTGAACTTTTGGTAAGCAATGAAAAAGAAGTCTTTGCATGACATGATAAGTTCCATGGGCTCGGGCCAAAAGGATTCTAAGGAGAAGTTTCCTTTAGAATACAAAGGGGGAAAGCCACTATGGTGAATAGTGAACATGTCATTGTCAAGTGGAAACTTTAAAAATTTGTGTATGACTGAAGGGACAACTTCCATCAAGCGAAGCCACATGGATGACCTAGCCGTAAATGAAACTAATTTGATTGTAATGGAGAATGTAACATCCATTGTCTTAGGCCCTATCTATGATGCAAGGACGATCGATCCTATCATAGGGCAAGCAAAACCATTGTGTGTTTTTATCCATGCTCTCGGTTTGTCATAATCATCTTGATAAAGATCGTGTAATACCAAAAATTCCTCAGTGATCACATTCTCGCCACATATGTGATCTATGAGTATCCCATTAGTGGGATTATCATAAATACGACCAATTATGTAAAGAGGACCATCGGGAAGATTTAGAAGAATGTCCTTAGGAGAAAAAAGTAATATCAAGATATTTCTTAGGTTGGCCCTTACGAGGGATAATGTCTATCGTACTTACCATTTCCTTTATAGGATCAATAGTAGTGGTATCTAGAATAGGATCAAGATGCTCAATAGTAGTATGAACATTCATGACATCATTGTTTTGAGTTTCACTAGCTTTGACGAATGACACATTATGTTTGGGCATCAGATTGGTAAAAATTTGCAAATTTTGATTGGGTGGGGCCACAGACGTATTGCCTTTAATGTTAACATTTGAAATGGATAGATGACCAGAATCAATGAGGTCTTTCACGAGGTGTTTAAGATGCTTACATTGTTTTGTGTCATGTTCATTTTTTCTATGATAATGGCAATAAGCGCTAGGTTGAAAGGTTGGAGGTAAAGGCTTAGTAGGATCTGGTGGTTTAACAGTAGGTAAAGTAATCATTTGTTGTTGTATAAGTTGGGACATTGTGTTATGAAGAGTGTTTGGTAAAGGTGTAAACTGTCATTTTGGATCTCCATAACTATAAGGTATCGTGGCTTTAATAGCTACTACTTGGTTGTTGACAGGTTGAGTTGGTTGTTGAGGGGGATTGAATTGTAAGAACCCTTTGTTTGGTTTTTGAAACGGTTGTGAATTGTTTGAAGTGTTATGTTCAGATTTCTCAACTTGGCTAGAAGTGGACTTGGCATCACGACTACTGACTGAATTGTGATAGTTGCAAAGGGTTGTACACAAGTGCATAAAGGAGGGAAATTTCATCATGGTAAATCTATCCTAAATGTGATTTTGTAAATTTTCAATGAATATCCTTTGGAGATGCAGATCAAGAATCTTCACATCAAGTTGGGCATAAAGTGATTGATAGCGTGAGAAGAAATCAGTTACCTTTTCATATCCATATTTTGTTTGCATCTCATTAAATCAGCCAATTTCTTCTTTGAAGTCATATGCACTTGAAAATGACTTATGAATGCGTCAACTAGTTCATTGAATGAATGAATTTAAATGTTTGGTAAGGATGAAAACCACTCTAAGGTAGTGTATTTTAAAGTCCTAGGAAACAATTTTGCCAACAATTTATCGTCAAGGACAAAGTTACTACATAAGGTTGTGTAAGCATTAACATGATTAGTAGGATCACCCTTTCCTCCATACTTCTCAAATCTAGGCATTTATATTCCTTGCGATATCGGTGTTCTTAGGATTTCAAAAGATAGTGGGTTGCTTCAGACATAATAGGTGGGTAGTCCATTTTGGTTTTGGTTGATGGTGGATATTTGTTTTTACGTGGAGGAGATGGTTTGGAAAAGTTGTGTGATGAGAGGGTCGGTGTAAGTGGTATGAGGTGGAAGGGAAAGTGGTGATGGAGTGTATGTAGTAGTAGGGCAAGTGAATGGAATGCTAATAGATGGTATGGTGGAAGAGGAGAGAACATTCAATGCCACATAAGAATTAGGAATGCTAGTAGGAATAGTCAAGGAACGTTTGCATGATTGTTGCAACTTGGGGAGTGGTGTAGGTAGGTATGGATGCTACTGTGGAAGGAGGAGGAGTGTTAAGTCCTCCTTGACTAACCACAGTGTTTGCTAGTTGGGATGTGCTAGAGGTGGAAGGAGCATGTTTGTTGTATATCTCAACAATTTGTTTCATAACATTTAAGCCTTCGTCACTTTCGATCAGGCAATGGATGTTTTCTATAGCAGGAATCACAGTGGTTGAAATGTTTTCAAGACATAAGTTTTGTTGCAGATGTGCTAAATCCTCATGAATTTTAATGACTTTGTCTTGAGGGATGTGATCATTTGATGTGTCAACTTGCATGTTATTGGAAGGAAAAGCATTGCTAAGGGTAGGGTCCATGCTTAGAGTACTAGTTGCAATACTAGGAGTGGAAATGTTAGACAATCCAAGATCCACAGCGAGTGTATTATCATGGGATAACATGAGTCTTGAGCTTCTTCTCGCTAAGGTATTAGTAATAGGACACTAAACACTCATGCAAAGATGTCTAATTGAAATGCAATTAAACTAAGAGCAATGAAATGCTAATAACTATAATTCTGGAAACTATAACAATAATGCAATAGTAGAAAACTTAAATACAAAAAATGTGCAGAAAATGATAGAAATTACTGTGCAAAATGTACAGAAGGACTAAGTCGCCTAGTGTGGTGAATTAGTCCTAGTGATGAGTTTTTTGATATTTTAAAGAAATTTTAAATGCAATTTGATGTTTTTCAGATGCACAGATGCAGATACATAATGAAAATGCAAAATTTTGTTGTTTTCCAATGAAATACGATGCAAAAATGCAAGCTATGTGAGCTTTTCACTAATGCAATTTTTAAAACCCTAGGGTGCAATTTAAACAATGCAATGCTAATGCAAGTTAAACCTAGGATGCAAATGCACTTGAAATCAAAAGTAAAATGTTCAAAAGTCAGGTTCACCAAAACGTGGACACCGATTTTGGGTGTCCAAGGGTTCTCAAACTCTTTTAGGGTTTTTCACCTAAAAGAAGAGAAGTGGGCCCTAAATGCTAATGTCTACACTCAAGATTAATGTAAATAGGGATATAATGTGCCTAATTATGATGTCAAAATGCAATAAACTGAAAAAGAAATGATTTATTGACTTAAAACCTAAGAAATGCAAAGTGTTGGAAAACATAGTGATGTATACAAAAACACCTAAGAATGCAAGTAAACAATGACAAAATTAAATAGGACTAGAGAGGTGCACCTAGAATCTAAAGTATGATGTAGAGAGGCTTTGGAATCCTACAAAATTGACTAGGACACTTACACCAAGCTGGGCAACTTAGTCCAGTTTCAAGGAAAATTTGCTAGAACATGAATCTGCCAAATGGGTATCCAAAAATGCAGAAACCACTTTTCAGGCCTAGTAGTGGGACTAATTCACCACAGATGGTGATTTAGTCCACTTGGAAATTTTTGGATATTCGGGATAGGATTTTGTAGCTTTTGGTTTGCACTTCTTTTTCTGACAGATGTCCGGTCCAGATTTTACAAAAAATGAGTTGAAATGGATCTCCAAGCTTCAATTAGGGCTTTGTTGACTTTGATGGATGGAAATCACCTTTTTGACACTCTCCTCTTTGACAATTTTGCATACAAGGCCTGCAAACACACATGCAAAGAAGGGGAAAAAGGGTAAAGGGTAAGAGTATAGGGGTTTGCCTTGGTCAAACCCCACTTTGGTAATTAAACTCTATGAAATGAAATGAAATAAGAAGAGAATGATAAATAAACAACATGCAATGTCATAGACTTACCAAACCCTTGATGTATAAATATGAAGATATGCAACGAAGTGCTCCAATGGATGACTTGATGATGCTTGGAGTGCTTGAATGCTTGAGAATGATTAAGTGAATGAATGCTTGAATGAATGGGGGGGGTTAAAATGAGAGGAAAAACCATTTATTTATACTTGATTTTTCAATAATTCTCAAAAATAACACATCACAGGCCGACCTCAAGGGTAAGAGAATAAAATCCTGCTAGAAATTTGAAATTATTTTGATTTTTGTGTCCAGTGGGACGAAGTCGCCCCAGGTGGCAATCTTGTCCCACCAGGGAAATTTTACTGGGTGTTAGGGATTGAAGTGCATTTAATGAGATTTAACGGGAATATTCTAAAAAATACACTTAAGTATGGTTGGAAAGTACATTAAGGGGTCATTTAAACATAAGAAAAGGGTTGAATTAGTGATGACATGTCTAGAAAAGCATGAGAGTTTGTTATGACTCCTTACAACACTTTGAAATAAGACTTGGTAAGTGATAAAAAGGGGATATTTAAGTGAATTATAATGAAAGGGTCCTAGAAAAGTGTGAAAGTGGGTTACAACATGTCACAACACTTTTACAAGACATCCTAGAAGTCTGAATGATTCACAATGGTCCAAGACATGATGTGAATGTGTTGGCCATATTACAACATTAAATCTAAGAAAAATCAAGCCAAAGTCCATAAGAAAGACTCAAGTGAGTGGAAAAATTTCCAACTATACATTTTTTGGTGACACATATTCATACACAAGTATATATATACATATACATATATATATGATTGGCAATTGATAACGTATTACTGATATACATATATATTTTTGATTATGTTGTTATATTATACTTGTCCAAGAGTTTATACCTTTTCATGATATTCTAGTATTAAAGAAGAGCGCTTATGTTTTGGCAACCCAAAGCCGTAATATGAGAGAACTTAAAGGTGCAAAAGCACAACCTCCTCTCAAGTTGATAATCTCCTCCATATTAGATACGAATTTAGTGTACATTGTACACATGTAAATATTTGACTCTCATTGAAAGAAAGGATGTATGATTGGGGTGATCCCACAATAGTGGGTTACACTTTTTGGCCAAACTTGACATTGAGATGAATATTTTGAACTAAATCTTCACTTTTAGACACCTATAGTTGCTAAACTGTGAGGAATTTGAAGATGATACGAACTAGTAGTTTTTGACATTTTGATTATAGATTCTAAATATATATTTTGATTTTTTTGTTGGAATCAAATTGCATTTCTTTTTCCATCTCCTTCGATATCTAGTTTTTAACAGTAAGCACCATTTATAAAGAATGATGTGTACTATAAAGCACATAACTTTTTTTCTATGAAGTATAAAATTCAATCTTTTTTAATTTAGATTTGTAACTACGATATCTAGAGGATGCATTTGGTTTCAGTGTTTTATTGATTTTTTTTTTAATTAAGTTTTGAAGTCAATCCAATTACAATTTAGACATAGGTGTACTACTAGCAATTGCACCTTGGTGTGCAATGGGTATGCCAAAGAGGTGTGGAAGGTAAATTATGGAAATTTTGGGTTTAATTTTGTGTGTACATTTGTGCATTACATGAGCTCAATCAGTAGGAAATTTAAAAAATGATGTTGTTTGTGCAACAAGGGTCTCAATAGAGAAGTGGTAGCTTCAAATCAACAATTGCATTCACTTATAGGGATCCAAACACTACCTTAACAAAATCTATAAATTAAGAAGATAATTAGGCTCCATTACAAATAGGCTCATGTTATTTTTGTAATAGGGAGAGGGATAAAAAGAGAGATAGAGGGGGAAGAGGGAGAGAGAAACAGATAGAGAGATAGAGAGAGGGGTAAGGAGGTAGAGATGAAGATGGAGAAGCAGAGGGATATGGAGAGAAGAAGAGGGCGATATAAGTAGAGAAGAGAGGGATATATAGAGATGGAAGAGATAAATATAGAGGGGGAGAGAGGGAGATATAGAAAGATAAAGATAGAGATAGGAAGTGATATATAGCGAGAGGTAGAGAGAGAGATATATAGGGGTAGAGAGAGATGAAGAGATAACGAGAAAGAGATAGAGCAAAAGATGGAAGAAAAAATATGACTTGATAAAGATAGAGAGGCAAAGAGATATAAATATAAAGGTATAGAGAGAGAGAGAGAGAGAGAGAGAGAGAGAGATTTCTAAAGATGGAGGGGGAGTGAGGAATATAGCTCAGTAGATATGAAGATAGAGTGATAGAGGAACAAATAAAAATAGATAAAGAGATAGAGAGAGGTAGATGGAGAGGAAGAGATAGAGAGACATAGAGGGAATATATATATATATAAGGAGATATAGAGATGAAAAAACATAGAGAAGTAGAGAGAAGAATAGAGACATGGAGAGAGGGAGAGAGAAATAGGGGGAGATAGAGAGAGGGAAAGATAGAGATATATTGGAAGAGAGAGAGACAAAGAAGAGGAGAGAAAGAGGGAGAGAGATCAATGCATAGAGAGGGAGATGGTGAGGTAAAGATGTTGATAGAGGGCAATATAGAGAGATAGAAAGGGATAGGGATAGAGATAGAGATAGAGGGATAGTGAAAGAGAGAGAGATAGATAGTTAGGGAGAAAAATAGAGATAAAGATATATATTAGAAGAGATGGAGTGAATGAGAGAGAGATAAATAGATAGAGAGGGGGAGAGGTAGTGATATAGATAGAGGGAGGTATATTAAGAGAACTAACTCATTTTTTTAAAATGATTTTTGAATGCCAGTCTGGTTTCGAGTTGAAAGTATCGGTGATTTTAAATTCTCCCACGTTACAAAATCTTCCAGATTTAATAGGAAAGTTCAATCATTTGGAACATTTAAAAATAGCAGACTCCTTGGAGAAAACTAATATAACACCCCTCCTTCAGTCACTTCAACAACTTAGTAATCTTAGATTATTGTATGTGTTTGGGTATCGTGGGTTTCCATATGTTAAATGCCCACTAAGCATCTCTTTTAGTGGGATTTTGGATCTCAATGGAGGTAGAGATTCACCTAATTTTCAGGCTTCTAGAAGCAGCCGCATGAATAGCCTTGAAACCAGTGGAGCGGCAAGGAGAATAGAATTTTTTTACATATACCCTGAATTGAGCTCCTCAATGAGGCCAAAAACAGTAAGATCCAGAGGCACCAAGCCTTGCTTAAGCACGTTCTGCACAAACATAACAACTCCTTCATTCATTCTCTCTAGGCACGTCCTTTTAATTACAGTGGCATATGTAAATACATTAGGCTCGTAGCCTGGCCTACCTTTGGACTCCACGAACAGATCCATCGCTTCATTTATTTTCTTCTCTGCACATAGGGCAAAAATGAGGTAAAATATGTGTGCGTATTGAGGGGAATTCCCTTCATTTCCATAAATTTCTTGAGTTCAAATGCCTCATCTAGAAATCCACCCAAGCTCAATATCTCAATAGCAGTGTCGTACTTTTAGGGCGCCTTTTCTGCAAATTCCTCCTTCCCATATTTGTTCAATAATTCTTTGTCTATGCCCTCAAAAAGAGAAATACCTATTTGAAATTCCTCCGCCGACTCTTTCTCCTTGGCAACATGTATTTTAAAGTTCCTTCTCTGCAACTGCAATGAGGGATTCTTCACTTGCCCTAGTTTAATGGGCATTGAACTGGCATTAATGTTCTTTTGTGCAACTGAACATTTCAGCAGACTTGCTGACATAAAGAGATTGGCCATTGAAACAGAGGGGAATGCGTGATCTACTCACTTGTTTTAATTTCCCCCCTAAATTGCATCTGGTAAGCTAGGGCCCTCACTGGTATCAAGAAACAAAATGTGACAAATGCTGCAAAACATATGCCATTCACTCGGACTCGAAGGCTCATTCTAAAACATGTGGTATATGGGAGTATCGATGCAATTGTGGAACCCTCTTCGAAATGCAAGTATGACTACACAAACACGCATCCATGAAGCCTTGTCACAGTACATAGCTAATATTGGGTGGTGTTCCCTGATGTTGATGTTCTTTCATCCAATGGTGAGGCGAGGATCTGTAGATAACGATTCATTTGCAAGCATGATGCGAGCTTATTTGACTGCTTTAAGCAATCTAACAGTTGGCGATGACCACATTGTCAACCAAGCCCTCTCCTGACGTTTAAACCGTCCAAGGACAAATTGAGCTGGGAAAGCTCAAATAAGGAAACGCCTTTGGCGTAATAAAGAGCATAACCTTTTTTGTATGTATCAAAATTCAATTTTTTTTGTTGGATCAAGGACATCAATACCAAAAGGATAGATATTTTTCAGATTTTTTTGGGTAATCTACTATTTTTCCACATGTGTAGAACAAAGAGTTTGAGTTTCAATGAAAAACCTGAGTTTTAATTAAACTAAAAAAATGTATAATAAAACCAAAGGATATTAAAACTATACTTGATGGAGAGCTTGTTTCGAGGACTATAATCCTCTAGTTGGGTTTACCAAGTTGATTCCATTTTGATCTCCAGCTTGAACCTCAAAACGAAAAAAATTGCATAAAATTGCCGACGGAGGGGGGCAAGGGCCAAAAAAGGGGGGGTTCTAACGAACCCCCCTATATGGCTAGTTGGTGTTTAATAGAAGGGGGGTTCATTAGAAGGGGGAGTTTGTTTGAAGGTGGGGTTCATTCAAAAGGGGTGGATGCCATGCATGTTCAAATGAATCCCCTTTGTTCGAAGCCGTTTTTAAGTTTTTTGATGGGCGTTTCTAATTTTTCTTCGTGTAAAAAATTATAACCCACTATTGTGGGTTCACCCATTGGTTATGAACATGAAACCTCACAGGATAACTTGGAAATATCCACGAGAAATGGACAATAATCAAAAGGGCATGTTGAAGACTGAAATCATATTTATTTGATATGCATGTTTGTAGCATTTGATGAAAATAGTCGAATAGTGAAAACTAAAGGGTATTATCATAATATCTAGGATATCATAAGTCAATGTATGATTACATAAAATATAATGTTGGGAAAACGGTAATATATAGAAGTACTATGTTGGAAATGTCAAATTGTGATGTCATGTAAACCTATATACGAAATGAGGTTTAATCCTGGGATTAGGATAAACCAAGGTTGGGAGTAACCTAGATCGTCAGTTGGATCATTATCTTTGGGATGGAATCATGTTATGAAATAAACTTAGTAAGAGTTAGTATGATCATGTTATTACCAAATTGAGCAATGGGGTGGGTGAACATGCACCATCCACTTCGTAGAGGTGAGACACCACTTCTTAAAAAGTGAGTTTGAACGTAATGATCAAATCTTTAGCCAAAGTAGTGTAAGTTGCCACTAATTACATTGTCGATTCATTGTGGGCTAGGGTTGCATAATTTGGCTGGGAATGCTGTGCATGTAGGCAGGTATCCACTGTATGGTAGCTCTAGTTATATAAGACACAAGACCAAGCTCAGGTAGGCTATTATCACTATGAGGGATACCAGACCAAACTCTTTGTTGAAGGGTAGGGCCATCATACCAGTTAAGTAGATGTGTGGGGACCGCAATAAGTTTGTGGTTGGAGGAAAAACACTTGGGTGATGGTTTCCCTCATGCAGTAGGTAGCCAAATTTTGAGGATGTATGTGAGCAAGGACATCTAGACCATTTGTAGTTTATTCCATCAAGCTATTGAAAGCCATATATGTAACCAATGATCTTATATCCTTATGAAAAATGTATATGAAAATGTAATCATTGCTTGGGATTATGTAATATTACTTTATTGGAATGCAATGCAAACTTGAAATGGGATTATTTTGAATATGCATCTTTTTTATTCAAATGCAATATAGGAATTTGAAATGGGATTATTTCAAATATGCATCTTTGTTATTTAAATGGAAAATTTGGAATTTTTTTATTGCTATGTGTTGGAAAACTTAAAATATTCATATATGGGTTAAACTTAGGTGAAAACAATAGGTAAAACATTGGGCTTGTTACAACTTCTTAGATCATCCATTATCAAATAGTTGGTGTCTTCTATAGTGTGTCAAATTATGTGATATTTTTTTAGGGTTCAACTACATAGTTTTCAAGTCAATCTCAATGACCAACATTTCATGGGCAGTGGTTCACATGAAGTCCTCTTTAATGAGCATGAATGGTCCACTAAGCACTCGTAGCATCTAAGCAATACTTCTTTATGGGAAGCATTAAATTTTCCAGTACTACTTTAACTTGAGTGTAAGATTTATTGACCAACAACAAAGTATAGATATATATATATATATATATATATATATATATATTCTTTGTTAGAGTTTGATTTTTTTAGCAATAGAGACTTGTACTATGTAATTATGGATTTGATCTGTATAATTGCATGAAAAGTTTTGTCTTAATTTTGTAAACCCTAAAAATTCCCTTTTTAGCTCTAAACTCTATCATATATTATATGGATTTATAGGTTTTTGGATCTTTTGAGCTCAACAATGAGGTCCATTTAGCACCAAGATGCACTATTAAAAATCTCTAAAAAAGGAAAGATAATCACAACTTTAAAGCTTTGATACCATGTAAGAGTTGTTGCTAACCCTTTAGAGCCCAACGCACCCACAACCATAATAAATTTCCACACAACAGAGAAATAATTAAAAACCTATGAATTCCAATAATTTATTAGATGTAAAATGAAATTGGTGCAATACAGAATGGAAAAACCCTCAATTATAAAGACAATGATGAAACCCTATATGAAATCCTAGGACATACTAAATTCATGACAAGTGTCTTAATCATATGATATGAGACATACAAAGTAAATGATCTAAGTAAGCTTAATTATGTAAGTGTGAATATGAACTAATATGAAATTAGTTAGGTATTATATCAACACACTTGGCTATGAAGTTTCCTCTAAGATCAAACCCACTTAACCTGATACTCCATTTGTAAACCCTTAATAAGTGTTTTTTTTGAGTTATTCATTATATAGCTCTTTTTCTTATTCATTATCATGTAGGTGATATTTTTTGGTGTGTGAAACTATGTGATATTTTATCATGATTCAATTGTGTAGTTTTTGAGTCGATTTTATTGGTCCATATATCACGAGTAGTGGTTCACATGAATCTCTCTTTCATGATCATGAGTTGTCCACTTAGCACTCTTTGTATCTAGGTGATGCTTATACGAGAGAAACATTAGGACTTCTTGGGAAGCCACCATCCTAGTACTACCTTGCCTCCAACATGCTTAAATATGGAGTTTCTTCCAATATCAAGTTCGCTTAACTTGTAATCCCATTTGTAAAACCTTTAAATGTTAAGTAGACCATTCATACATATGAAGAATGAATTAAAAATTGATTCAAAATTTATGCAATTGATTTGATAAAATATAACATTAAAATACAAATCTTGAAATTACTAATTAAAAATTCAAATATAAAATGTCATGAATCAATTTCACTTATTTACGTCGAAGGCGTATCCTACTATGAAGTGAGAGAAACTTTTTTTTACGCCCTACGGTTGAGATCATCCTGGAGACTATTGTAATGATCGCAGCCGTTGAGCTAGTCCGCTTTACTTTCTCGCCAGTCGCCGGTAATAATTATCTTTCGCAGTAATGGTGCAGTCATCTCCCACATCCACCCACTGATCATCCGGCATGTGTTGAATACTTCGAGCGAATTGGGCGTCATGGTTTCTCTGTGGATTTCTTTCGAGAAGCGGCGCCTTTCCGCTGCTGCCTGCTCATGATCGGTGACCTAACTTCCAGGTTGCGAGGTAATCATGGATACGGCTAGCGCCTCCTGTAACATGATACGTATTAGACTCGTTTGTCGATTCGCAAGTCAATAAGATAAATCTGCATAACATGGTTTAAGCTTATCATAAATGGCGGAAAAAATTATAAATACAAGCAACAGAAAAAGGGGGTGAAACACAATTTCCCATCATGCAGCGCTTAATCTGCATTGTTTTGTTGTTGTTGAAGTCCTCAGCAATCGTTTACGCTTCGAGGAACTATTTGTTATCATGTCTAAGATCGGTTGGAGCAATGAACATCGCCACTCAATCCAATGCTCTACAATGTGATTCTCTTTTCCGATATTCACTCCAGAACCTGCGATTCACAGAGCCTTCTGTTCGCAGGCCGCATTTGGTAAGAATTCCGCAAAGTAGAATTCAAGTGCAAAAGGCGGTGGGGTGCTCCATTCAATACGGGTGGGAGATTCGGGTGCGCAACGGAGGACACAGCTACAAGGGCATCTACAGCTTGGGTAGAAGCAGGGGTCACGCTGGGTAAAGTGTACGCTGCCATAGCTGAAAAGACTGGAAGCCTAGGTTTCCCTGCTTAATTATCAAATCGACGGCTCAATTACGTCAAAAAGAGATGGGAGACGATCAAATTAATCTGGGTCATTTGTTTTCGTTGCTGTCAAAATTTACTTATATTGGCGTACAATAAATGGAAAGCGAATGCACTGGAAGGAGTCGTATATAGTAAAAAATGTGGCCTCATTCATGTTGAGTGGTTAACCATTAAATAATCCACGATGGATTTTAAGCGGCACCTCAACAAAATTAAACAAGGATTCATAATAGAGAATAATACTTAGTAATAGCAAGCGTATCCAATCTTAGAGAGACAAAGCTAAAATCTGCAATCTAACGGTGCAGTCTCCCTTAGATGACCATCAAACGAATCTCAGCTGTTCATCATTTTTTTTTTGTTCTCGTCGCTATCTCAGCCTTTCATCATTTTTCGTTGTATTTTTTAGCTTTCCTCGCTGCTATCTCAGTTGTTCATCATTTTTTGCCAATTTTTTGGCATTGATTTCTGCCCCTCCAAACTCTTCTCAGTTCTCCAATTTGGCGAGCTAGGTTTCGATGAGGGTTTTAGAGTATGTTTATTAAAATGAAAATTACGGCCAAGATCCTATTAATTAGCACATTTAGGTGTTAACATTATGGCATCCTTTACCCTACGTATAATATATAATGTATGTTTTATATAATATAATTATACTACTTATTTTATATATTATATTCTTTAATTTAATAATTATTATATTTTATATAATACTTGTACAAGTAATTTTCAAATGTATATGTGAAAGGAATATTTGAATGAGAATATAATTATTTAAGTATTATTTTAATAGAGGTCATTTCTACGGTATAATTTATTTTTATATCGAAAGTATTTATGGTCATCAAATATATATGTATGTTTATTATGTATATATTTTTTCATATATTGAGTGTCAAAACAAATGTTAAAATATCATTTTTAAAAATAAATGTGAGAATTGTTCATGCAGCAAAGTCGGTTGATACATTCATTAATAAAATGTAGATCACAAGTTTGAATCATAACTTATTGGCATAGCAAGTTTTATAGTGTCCTTATCTTTATTGGTCACTAGTTTGAATCATAACTTATTGGCATAACAAGTTCTAGTGTGTCCTTATCTTTACTGGCATAAGGATTATGGTATATATTGTTACTGATTAAGATTTATATTCAATATTGAATTAATTTTCGAATATAAATATGACATTTTTTTAGTCATAGAAATAATTCCAAGACATTTTTTGAAGGTATTTAATTTGATGAAAATGAAAAAAAAATAAAAAGGTTGTATGAAAGTTTTTTTTACTTTCAAAAATTCAAACAAACAAATATATGCATTCATAATTAATCAACCATTATATTAATGCCTCACTATCCTTGAGATAATTCTATTCAAAATATCATATTATTTTTAATGTCAATTATGTAAGTGTGTATGTGTGTGCACGTGTATATTCTTATAATTTTGATAAACATACACATTACAATAGAGATGAGGAGGGAGGTTGTTAGGTCCAAAATCCTAGAACTTCTTACTTTCAAGGCTACCAATTTATGAAGAAGGTAAAACAAGGGTTCATCAACAAATTGAGGAGGATTAAAGGCCAGTTGAGAAGAGTGGGTAGTATCTCCTACACTTTGGGCTCAGCTAGACCCAAGAGGGTATTTTGAAAGGTGTCCTTAATAGGTTATACCAATTAAATTCTAACAAGATTGTAACAATCAAGAACCTTACCCATATGTACACTTGACCCTTATATGTATCATTGGGTCAAGATTAACTAATTGCATAAGACCTCTCCCTCTCTCTTTGTCCCTCCCTCCTTATTGACCATTCTCTCCCCCCGTCTCTCTATCTCCCCCCTCTCTCTATCTCTCCCCATCTCTCCCTCCCTCGCTCTGTCCGTCCGTCCGTCCCTATCCCCTATCTCTCCATCTCTACCTTGTTCTCCCTTTCTCTTCCCATATATCTTTATCTCTCCATACTTCTCTCCCTCTCTCTATCTCCCATATTTCTCTCTCCCTCTCTATTTATTTATCTCCGATTCTCTCTATTTCTCTCTCTCTCCCTCTCCTTCTCTCTCTATGTCTCCTTATATCTCTATCTCGGTATCACTCTATCTCACCATCTATATCTCTTTGTATCTCCCTCTCCCTCTTCCTCTATATATCTCTTTGTATCTCCCATATTTCTCTCTCCCTCTCTCACCCATCTTCTTTTTCTCCCTCTTCTACCTATCTCTCTCCCTCTCTCCTCTTCTATCTCTTCATCCTCAACCTATCTCTCTCCCTTCCTCCCCCTCTTCTCTATCTCTCCCTCCCTCTATCTCCCCCCTTTATCTCTCCCCATCTCTCCCTCCCTCGCTCCTTCCCCATCCCCCTATATATATGTCTATCTCTACCTCTCTCTCCCTTTCTCTTCCCATATATCTTTATCTCTCTTTCTCTTCCCATATATCTCTATCTCTCCCTACCTCTCCCTCTCTCCCTCTCTAATTCTCTCTATTATATCTCTCTATCTCTCCTTCTCCCGCTCCCTCTCCCTCTCCCTCTCCCTATATCTCTCTATCTATTTGTCTCCCTCTTCCTCTCTCGCTCTATCTTCATTTCTACCTCTATTCCCCCCCCCGCCTTTATCTCTAGACATCTCTCTCTCTCTCTCTCAACCTCTATATCTATATCTCTTTTCCTCTCTATCTCTATCTTTCCATATTTCTTCTTCCATCTCTCCCTCTATATTTATCTCTCTATATATCATTTCATATCTCCATCTCTATCTTTCTATCTCTCCCTCTCTCACTTGCTCCCCCCCTCTCTCTATATATATTTATCTCTTCCATATCTATCTATCCCTCTCTCCTCTCTCTCTTTATCTCTCCCTCTCCTTCTCTCCATATCCCTCTCAATCTCTAATAATTGTACTTATTTTATTAAATTTATTAAATAAAAACATTTACATTTGCATTTTATTTATGTCATGTGTTGCTATTTTTTAGGTTAAATAAATAATTTTATATTTCAATCAACATGCCTACACAAACTCTAATACATCCATATGATTGTTCGGCATAGACGTGCAAGACGATGTAATGCATCGCAACGTCACACGTATTTATATGCAAGACTTTTCAACAGACAACATCAAAACTGTGAATGTCATTTTTTAATGTATACGAGGCGGTGTGAATATTTGTTGTCATTGTTATTCGCAACAACTGTCCTTTTACATTATTTGGACGCTTCACATGTCTGGAAGCGAAGGCCAAAGAAGCCAACAAGCGTTATACCAGTTACGACATCTATGTTGCTCGAACCTGTGGAATCTTGACGGTTGCCATGGAAGAGCTCGGTGGGTTGTGTTTTGGATTGCTTGATTGCCTTTGAAGTTGGAGGAGAGGTTTTCAGTTGAAAACCAGGCAGAGACTAACCAAACATGAAACTTGTATCTTTTTGAACTAGGCCAAAGGAGGGTAGCGATTGGGAAGAGATGAAAGAGAAGTGCCAGAGAAGGAATGGCACATTCAAGCAATGATGAACAGTCAAATTGTCGGTTTTCCTTTTTCAGTTTTGTTTTTTCTGTGTCATCATTTACGTTTCCACAACATCTTTATGATGCTCCCTTTGTCTGAAAATGTGCCTCTTCTTCTTGGACTTTTCACATCTCCATTGTCCTGACTAGGCATTAGCTCTCCAAGTATGAGACTTGTTGGTCAACAGGGAGACTGAGCTATCATCACATCACTGTGCTATTGGCATGAAACAGTGTCCTTTTGTAAGAGATAGAGTCACACACATCTAGGCTGAAGGAAACTATTAAATCCGTTCCTCATTGAGACCACCAAAAATCTGTCATGAATGATTTTTCATAGCAGTTGTGTAACTGCTGGAAATGACTTTATGCAACAACTGAGTAACTATGGCAGAGGGCTTTTTGCAACAATTGTGAATGGCTTTCAACAGAAGTCACAACAATTTTGTAACAACTGGGAATAACTTGTTTAGCAACTTGGAGTGATTTTCTGTAGCATTGTATGGTTGCTAAAGAATGGCTTTCTGCAACAATAGTGACTGCCATGAACTTCACTCTTACCCACGTTTATGAAGTCTACCAATGCTTTGTGCTCTTAATTCACCAGTTTTTGGGTGATGCAAGATTGTTGTTTTGCCCAAAGATGCACTTGCATCGAGATAACTTTGAGAATCATTAATTTGATGATTAAGGGAAGATTAGTCCAAAATCTATGAGTTACTAGGTAATCCAGATCAGATGCAAACTTAGGCCATGTAAGAAATGTGACATATGTACCTTTTTCCTTTGATAGTTTAAATTCACTCCAAAATTGGAATATACACCTGCCATTTCCAATAAATAATGTAATGCCTTTGTCACCATGTTCTTTTTCTACATTTTGATAGCAAGCACAGTTACTTTTTTTGTCATAATTTTCTACTTCTATTTCCATAGCTATTATGGTATATTGTTTTTACTTCACATATCCTTGCGATTAACTGTTATGCTGTTACAATTCTGTGAGTTTGAAATCATATATCCCAACTTGCCCGTTAATATCTTCTAGAGTGGTTCTACAATGTCATCGAGACCAATAGTACTTACGTCATCTCCAATGGCCGCATCAGAGTTAGGAACACAAAATATAGTAATGGCACAAACCCTTATGAAATATTCCTCCATAGCTCCTCAACCATAACCAAACCATTGAATAATTTGAATCCATCTTGATTGTTCATGTCAAAGGCAAGAAAAGTGTTAAACAAATATCCAAACCATTTGAGATTTTTGCTTATAACCTTCTATGTAGGAGCAAGTGGAGATTGGCAAAGCAAGAATTGGATAGATTGTTGATACACAATTTTGTATCCAAAATTTAAAAAATACAAATTAAAAAAAGTTGCATTTCAAAATAATAATGCAACAAGAGCTCAAGGTTTGCAATGACCACTTGTCGCATATAGCAATTAATTATCAAATTATATTTTTCAAATTTACTAAGATTGATCCATTTCAAACAATATAACTATTCCAACCAAAAATTCGGCGTACCCAATTGCACACAAAAAGTGCAATAGCTAGTAATTATACTAATAAAATAATTATCACATTTAGAATAGTGTAATCAAAATGAATACAAAACATGAAGGCATATTGGTAATACAATTTTCACCATTACATGAAGCACTCATGCAATCATAAGCTAAAATTCTCGCGCTTATCCGCCCACGAAAAGCTTATATCGGGGAATAGGAAGAGATACAAGAAAGCAGCCGCTTATACCATAAATCGGGATTTCCAGGATCCGACGGTTCTCGTGCTCTATACGCTGCGAAAGCTCAAACCTCTTTAACCGGCACCTCCGTACAAAGCAACACCCGCTTTGGGGTTTCTTTCAACAGAGTCAAACCACAGCCGAACGAGAGGATTACGCAATTTTACCGAACTGTTTAATATCTGCGCCACATATAAAGGATGCATTTTTAGTTCATCTGCTCTTTGCAATTAGATCTGCAAAGGAGGGTTTTAAAAATGGGGGAAAGGAGCGGAAGCAGCGCGGATTCGTACATTGGCAGCCTCATAAGCTTGACTTCCAAGAGTGAAATACGCTACGAAGGCATTCTTTACACCATCGACACAGACAACTCCAACATTGCTTTGCAGGATGGTCAGTTTTTCTCATTTTAACTATTTATCTGCTCTCTATTTTCGATTAAATCTAAATTAGGGTTTTCGATATGGCACTGTAATTCAATTCCGAGCTGGCGGAGACAAGGGCTCAAGTGCCAACCCTTTGTGTTCCCGGTTCAAAGCGTGGGCGCGGAGACGGGATCTGATTTGTGTTCAGTCGATAAAGTAATCTGCTCACCACGGCCTTGTGTTTCCGTCCTGGAGACACAGGTTTTTCTTCGGTTTGAAAGCGAGTAAATAATCCATCGTTTGTGTGTAGGGATAATCCATCTTCTTTGACGTGATATTCATTCCACCAAATTCGCCTGAGGTACAACCCTTTACAGAGGTTTAATGCGGAGGTTACTACTTTATGTACATCCCTTTGTCCAAGTGCAGTTAGGATCGCAGAACTATTATTGTGCATGAAGTGCATCGCGTACATAAAGTTCTCTGTCTGTCTGTCTGTCTCAACTATGCGTATACCCCTACTCGATTGGCCGTTGGCTCAAATGCACATCTAACAACCAGTAGATATCAATCCAGATACATTGATGGACTCCAGACGCTGCTTACGCTAAACGCATGCATAAGCTCTGCGCACTTCACTATATATGTCTTTTACTGCCGAAAAATTGCATAGAGAAAAGTGATGGGAACTATATGTATACTATTACTAGTACACTTGATACTGTATATTTTGTACCAACACAGTGAATATGGATTTCTACATACGATCAATGCTTTAGAGAACATTGATAACACATGTCATCATTTGAGCTGTGTAAGCACATTCTCCATATCGAGTCTTAGCAACAATATTGATATTAAATTTTGAGCTAGTGAAGCTCATGGTTCAAATTACCGATATCAAAATAATGAGAAATGAGAAACAATAAAATGATAATTTAGTTTGCAATCAAACATAATATGTCAAAGAGCAGACTATAAAGCTCAAAGAGAGTAAATAATGGTGGTTGTGCCTATAGCCAAGCACATCTCTTTGTGTCTGCACATTTTACTTTCATCTTTCAGCGAGATCGTGAATGCACTTTTAATGGTAGGAGGTTGTTATCTGTTTGATGTTGATAATGTGCCAGTACGGTGAAAAACATGTACATTGAATAACACAAATCGATCATGTTTATTTATTTTTCTCTCTTTGCTAATGCAGTGCGATCTTTTGGGACCGAAGGACGAAAGAAAGATGGTCCTCAAATTCCTCCTAGTGACAAAGTATACGACTATATCATTTTTCGTGGCAGTGATATAAAGGTAAATGATCTTTGACCCTTGAGTTCTCTTAAAGTGAATTGGAGAAATTCATATAGCCATCTTTATGAACTTAATTGCTTTCTTTGTGAGAGTGAATTCAGTAAGTAAATCTACTTCATGGAAGACCATTAGTCTGCATGCTCATTCCTTCGCCGTGTTAAAAGATTTTAAGAAGTACGTGTCTTCCAAAGGCACATTTTTATGCCACTAAATTTTCTTGATGATGAAGCTCAAAACTTACGCTCCCTCTTAAGTTGATTCAGTTGCTCTTTTATCAAGTACATTGGCCATTGTAAAGATATCAAATTTTTCTTGATCAAGTGGCTCCTTTGCACCAGTGAGCCATTCCAAGTAAAGATTGATCTTGTCTATAATTAAAAGATTACATTTTATTAACAGAAATGCAAGTTTTATTTACTTTGAAGTTTTTTAAATCCAAGGCAAAGGTTGTTATAGACAAAAATCAAATCATTCATTTGCTTTTGAGTGAAACAGTTGCACTTCTTGAAGTGTATCTGTTCAAACAGTCAAATAATGCTCACAAGTAGATGAACAACATGACTGACTCAAAGTGTGCATTGGCCATTTTAATTTGTTGTATCTTTGCCAAAATAATTCCACCTATCAGCTACAATTATTATTACTTTTTTATCAACATCATATTTAGTTAGAAAATTACAAACTACAAAACAAAGTGACAAACTTTAAATGTTATGAGAGATAAGAAGGGAAAAGTTGCCTGCAAATTGCCAAGTGCTTGATTTCAAAGTGGTCTTGCCATCTACAACAAAAAGAGTGGCAACAAATTGCTTTCCCTATGAGTATTTTGGCTACTCTGCCATGGCTACCCTATTGATCATGTGATTTATGGAAAAATGTCTCGATGCATTAGAAGAAGCCCTCATTCACCTCTTCAGTGAGATTGAAGGAGTCAATGTAAAACAATGCTGGATTGAGGAAGTATTGTAAAATCCTTAACTCAGTTTGTTTAACATAAATCAGTAACAGAGGACAATTTGTAATTACTGAAATATCCTTAGCATTAGTTGCACAGCATGCATTAATACAGTGACCAATTTGTAATCAGAATATTAACAGTGTCCAGTAATCAGATCTATAATAGTGAGCAGTTTTTGACACAGTTTATAACAGAGATCACACTACTTTCAGATACATAAGAATACTGAACAATTCCTCAGTTGAATGATACTTTCCCGATTCCTGTCAAGGATTGTGAAATGCAAATCGTTCCAAACAGTCAACTGGATCAGTGCTGCTTAATGGTAAATGCGATCCAAGATACCCGTAGGCCGTGCTGGTTGGAATCCGGAGTAAATCACTAGGAGGATAGTCCGCTAGATAGTAATGCGATTCAGCAGAGCGACTGGTAGGAAAGTTCGGTAGTTATGAAGCACATGCAATTCGCACACTTAAGAGGAAATGACAAATTCTCCTAGGCTGTGTATATCATCGGCCCTTTGACATGAGGGAAGATGCTAGGCATGACTCTGTCAACGAGAATCAGGAGCCCAACAAATGATGAGTGCGGAGGTGATGCTCAAAGCCGTCGGTTCTTTGAGTGCATTTCTCGTGAAATCCAGAAATGAGTAGGAGGCGAGAGCCAAAGGCTCTGCCGGATGCCTTTTGTTCTAAAACGCAGGATCTTCCTTCCCATATGCTCGACTAGGTTCGCCACTGAGGGACACACTGGCAAACGATTTCGTCCCCGTCAAAAAATAGATCACTTCCACGATCAATGATCTCTCATGAAGAAATGAATCAAAATATATAGTAATTCAAGGGTGCCTTCCCAAATGGGTCGGCCAAAAGAAGAAACTCAAATTTAAATATTATTATTAGGACTTTAAATTTATATTCTTAATTTTATTTAATAATAATAATATTATTATTATTATTTTAACATTATTTTTAAATATTTATTAAATGCAGATGGAGTGTTTAAAAACACTATTTCCCTCCATGATTGAGATAGGTCTTAATCAGGGACGAAGACATGACAAATATCCAGTAGCATGGAGGGTGCAATGCATTTGCTCACATTGATGACCTCCCATATCAGCATCTATTTGCCCATCTCATGGTCTATCATCATTTTGATCCATAAATCATTTGGTTGATAAACCTAGTGATGCACCAGCAATGGATATCTAAGACTAGATTGGCTCCTACTATTTTCCTTAGTATTGTCTAATCAATAATTAACTGAAGACAACATTAATATTCAAGATAATAGAAGGAATATGTATAAAACAAAACAAAAGACACACCACATCAAGGTTCCTATCGAGAAAATGTAATTGGGTGAAAACTCTAGGAAGTGTATGTGGTTAGCATCCCATTAATAATTACAATGCTGTTACAGGAGATGAAATGTGGAGATGAAATGTTGATAATGGATTACATGGAGCTTCCCTAGCTATAAACAATCTCTTTTATCTCTATCATGTTACTATTCAATAGTTCCTTGCAAAAATCTCATTGTCCTTCTCAAATTGATACAATAATGTCTTCTCAAGCATCTAGTCCCCTAACCAGCTTGCTTACTATTTTTCTTGTGGTTTGATATACTTCTCTTACTATCTGTTTGTTGAATAATACCATTGCTTGGTATTCCCCAAGCCTTTTGACCAACTTGTTTGTTGAAGGCAAATAATTTCCATTTATGCAATCATTGTGGCACTCAAAAATCAAATGCCTAATCAGTCCTGTGGAAAGAAAAGGACAACAATCTAAGAACATGGATGGATATGTGACCATCATCAAGAAGGAATAGTGAACCATCGCATCCTCCAAATTAATCACCAGCTCAACAAAACAGTTTGCCATAGTAAAGAAAATGGGCATTATCTGAGTTGACACCAAGATGAAGACAAAATGTTGCTTAGATAAGGTCAACTACTTAAATGATTTCCAATTGTTGATATAGATATCTTGGAGTGGCCTATAGCAAGCATGGTATAATGCCCCTTAAATATTTTAGTGGCAAACCTTGATTTTTATTTCTGAATTTTCAAATGAAAATGAAATGTGCCAACCAATATTTAACTCTGAAAATGTAAATTTCTGGTTTGTGAAATAAACCCTAATTGCTGTAGAAAAATCAGAACAAACCCTAGGGTAGAAGATAACTTGAAAACCCTCCAAAAATGATTTATTTCTATTGCCAAAATGTTGACCAGATTTTAAAACCTAAAAAATAATATTTAATTGAACCTTTTGCACTTACAAGCTGCTGCATGCCCTGGTAAGGTTGTATGGCACTGCATTAGAAGTCTGAAAAGTTGTACAGCCGCTGTTAGGAAGGTACAATGTGGCTGAAATTGATATGCAGACCCTTCTTGATGCTCATTCCTCTCACAAATGACAAATTATTATTACTTTATGCCCTGGAATGGAACGGCTGGCTAGATATCTCAATATAATGCTAATAAAATCCAGATCTGCCCTGCAAACATCTGCAATATGTTATAAATGAGGAATTTTCTCCTTGCAAGGTTCACACTTTACTTCAAATTGCTGATTGCTGACAAAAGATGGCTGTAATAGCACAAACAGCGGCTAATGTGACTGTTTTAATGCTCAAAATGTTTTTATTTTCTTACTTCGAAGGTGGTGCTCAGCTAGGGTTGACTGGAAACGCAATAAACAATTTAGATCCAGCACCTTTGATGGACAATAACTCTCCAAAATCCTATAAAGTATAAACCAATGTAGAAGCCTTCAAATATGATAAGGCAACAAATAATGATTTTTGCTTACAAAACACTCTAGCACCATTGTAGCAAACTGAAAATATCTTCAAATCCTCCCCAAGTGAGTATGATTGTGATTCTTGGATGGAATCCCTCAAGATAAGAAATGAGGGCGTTTGTCCTTGATTCCCAAATGTGGAATTAAGAGGGTTTTTTGTCCTCTCAAACCCTGAACAAACCAAGGGTTTTCATCCCCTCAAACCCCAAACAAACTGAGTGTTTTTGTCCTTGGAAGCCCTAGATTGAACAAACTGCTCAAATCTGAAATTGGATGCAAAAGGCTAGTTTGAATGACTCCCCAAATGAAGATAGGTGCCTCCTTGATATACCTTTTTGAATTGGGCCCTTGGGTCCTAAGTTTTCCTCCAAGTACATAGAAATACTTTTAATTTCATTTATTTTTTTATTTTAAAAATTTAAAAATACTTTTATTTTATAATTAGTGTTTAAAAACACCTGTATTGTAATTATAATAATATTATTAAGTTGCCCTTAAAATTAGAGATTAGTGGGCCCAACTTAAATAATATTATTATCTTAATTGGGGAAAAAAGGGGACATGATACATGGATCAAGATAGTTGACTCTACATGCATCATACTGATGTTTCAGACCACCACAAAACACATCTTGAATCGTTGTTCATCCATACACTAGCTGTTCACTATTTTTCAACACTTGTAGCACCTTTCTAGTCACTTATAGAAGCTTGCTGAATGCATGTAGCGATTTGTAGCTGACTTATAACAATTTGTTGCATGCTTATAGCAACTCGTGACAGCCATTTAGATGTCTACAACGACCTTCTAGAGACCTGTGAGACCTGTAATAATTTACTATAGTCATGCCTAATTGAGAACCTTCTAGATCTGAACAACCTAAGCAAGTTTTTTAGATTACTAATAGCCTTGTTGGTCCTATCCATGGCCTCATATAGGTAGCCTGTTAGGGAATTATTTCCATTTCTCTAGCTACAACACTATTACTAAAGGCTTTGAAAATAGCGCAATCTCATTTGCTTGTCCAAAAACTCATGGCAAATGCATGTTTTACCACATTTTGATCATTTGTGTTTGAGAAATTCAAATTGTAGCCACTCTTTTTTTGAAAAAAGGAGTAATATTAACTCTATAAATCAGCATACAAACCAAATAGAGAAACAACCCATCCATCCTAGAGGGAAAAGCCCAACCAACCAAACCTACCAACACAACCACCGATAGATCAACCATCCATATCCTCAATAATCAACCTATCCAAACATTGAGCATGATCATTAGATAAAGAATCCCTATCTTCCACTTGCCAGTCACCACTATTCTCAAAAGCCCATTTAGCCAAACAATCAGCGACACTATCCCATTCTCACGGGATATGAACAAAGCAGGCAAAATCCAACAAGGAGCTCAATTGAAAAATCTGCTTAGTCACCAAAGCCAACTGCCAACTACCACCATCCACCTTTTGGCCATTCAACATGTTAATCATAATTTGTGAGTTCGACTCACAAATAATCTCATGGCAGCCAAGTGTGCAAGCCATTTCCAGAGTTGTAAGGATAGCAAAACCTTCCATCAAATTGTTAAGTGTGTTGCCCTTTATATATGGAGAAGAGGAAAATGATATTACTAGAATTGTCTCGCCCAACTCTGCCAGTCTAGACATGCGTAGGATTTCCTTTGGAAGAGCCATCCTTATTGATCTTTAAAACACCAAAGGGAGGATGAGACCATCTGCCATCCCTCTGTGTTTTCCTTTTGGTATGATGACTCCTTCCCACCAAAGAGGGCCCTGGGTCATTGCCATATAAACGCAAACTCTTCATTAAGTCAACCTCAACAATTTCCAAAGGGACAAACACCTCGCATTTAGCTCTCACCGTTTCTTGAATCATACCAATGCTTCTTTGCCAAAGCTGTTGGACCACCAAATTCTTTCCCAAAAAAATTCTACGGTTTCTTTCCAACCAAATTTGCCAAAGAATGAAAGTTGGACCAATGCTCCACTTGAAGGAAGAAGGCCTTAGTTGGAGGCCTCCGCAAACTCCTCCAAAACTCAACCAGAGATAAAGCATGAACACAGGATTGCTTCTAGACATCCCACCATAAGTGCTAGATATCCCTAGAGAAGGAACACTGAAAGAATAAATGAGAAGAACTTTCCTCATTATTGCCACAAACGACACAAATAGACGTCCCCTGAAACCCTCTTTTTTGGAGGTTATCCCAGGTGAGGCATCGATTCTAGGAAACAATCTACAAAAAGAAGTTACATTTGGACCAATAAAATTTATTCTAAACATTCTTTCACCATGACACTTCCATCCCCCCATATTTTTGAAAGTTCAACTCCTTATATCTAAAGGTCACCAAAGACACCCCTCTAGGATTAGGACTCCAAGCCAGAGTATCTCCCCCCTTAAATAGCTACAAGATCTACCAATTAAAATCCCTCTTAACACTTCTCGATCTTCAGCTGAGCCACCAATCGGCTATTCTGAGGGATCTTTCCATCTAACTACTCCACTTGTCCCAATCTCTTGGCGAGTTAAAGTCTTCAACCTGAGTCCACCCAGCCTCCACAAAACATTGACACAAAGCCTATAAATGAGGGTACATGGACATGATAGGGGGAAGACCATCCCAAGAATCATACTAGAAAAGATCCCCTATTGTAAATCCAAAACAATCCCTTCTTAATCAAGTTGGCATCATAGATCCCTTAACAAGCAAGCTGACTCTCAACACATCTTCCTGTGCTACCCCCCTCAAATACTTGGAAGCTTGGTCTGACTATTACACCACCGCCAATACAGTTTAGCAACCAAGGCTTGACCAATGAGACAAGCTTGCCTCAACCCAAGGCCACCCACCTCCTTTGGTCTACAAATAGTTTCCTACTTAACCAAACTCCACTTGGAAGACGCCAAATTGCCAACACATAAAAATTGTATTGCTAAAGTATCAAGTTCCTTAATGAAACTCAAAGGAGCAACTTGGACTAAGTACCTGTAGATGGGGAGAGCTTGGACCATAGACTTAACAACAAAACTCTTCTTGCAAAAGATAGCCACCAATGGGTGCAATGGCTAACCTTCACTTGAACTTATCCAACACATTTTGCCAAGTCCCCCTAGGTAATGAGCCAATCCAGTGAGGAATGCCAAGGTACACCAAAGGAAGAGCTCCAATTTGGAATCTAAGAATTTGAGCAATCCTTTTTTGAAGGAAGAGCTCCAATTTGGAATCTAAGAATCTGAGCGATCCTTTTTTGAATGAGGAGAGGGGTATTGAAAAAAAAAGATGGAGGATTTACCTTCATTAATTTGTTGACTTGAGGCCGTAAGATAAGTAACCAACACCTGTCTGAAGTTGAAAGCCTCTCTAACCTTGGGAACTCCCATCAATGCAATATCTTCAACAAACTACAAATGTGATTGAGATGATAGTTCATTGTCCCAACTCTAAACTACAAATCTTTCAGTGGAGGCATCAATTTCTATGGTTGAGACATTTTAATATGTAATCTCCCCTTTGAAATTGGATTTTAATAAAGTACCTTTATATTTTAATGTAGAGGGGTCATAAGGGGACATATTTGTACCATGATGCCTAGTGCAATGACTTTAAGTCGTTTTAAAGAGAATTAAAAAGTATTTAATAATGCACTTTATTGGTGGACGCCCAAGCTGGGAATGGAGTTAATTTTTAATAAAGCTAATGTTGAAAATAAGTTTAAATTATATCTTTTTAAAAGTTGTTTTTATCTTGGGCACCAAAGTGACGAAGGAGAAATTTAAACAATAAAATATTACCTCTCTTGGGCGTTGGTAATGTGAGGAGATATAAGGGAAAGAATGAACTTCATTTTGATTATGCTTTGGTTATGAAACTTGTTGTGCTTTTTTCTTGGAGCTTGGCTTTGAGGAAAACAAGGGTTTGCAGGGACGAAAACCTCTGTAGATCACGCTCTCTTTGTGTTTGAAATACAACATCAAGAGGGTTTGCTGGGAGTCTCATTCCAGGGGCTTCGCATTGAGATTAATATGATGCATTTTGGTTGAGATTGGAGCAAATAATGAACATATTAACTTGCAGCGATTTGGTGAAGTTTAAGTGGCTTTTGGTGTTGATTTTCTTGATTTCTGAGCACTTTTTGGTGTGGACCTGAACCTGATTTTAGCTCATATCTCCAGAATGGACTAGGGTTTCATTATGGGTGTTGGTTCAAATGAAATCTCTTTGCAAGGCGATTCTATCAAGACATATTTTGCATTTTTTGAAGAAGTCTAGAATTTACAAGGCTAGATAGCCCTTCTTTAGCCCGTGCCTCATTCCAGGTTTTTCTTTAAGTCTGGTTGGCCATATTCAGTGGATGGTTCCAGCCATTTGAAGGTTGTGTGAGGGACGCCTTAACCTAGCTTGCACCTAGCTTGAAGACTCTCCAGGGAGAAGGTCGTGGCTTTGAGTACTGCTATTAAAGAGTTGTTACAAGTCTGGTTTGTGTTGATAGGATGGTAATCTTTCATACATTGGCTGTTGCAAGTCATCCCTTTGGTTGTTGCAGAAGAATCCATTACAAGCGGGCCTGGTATTGATGCTCTCCACATTGGTGAAAGGTGTAATTAGGAAGGTATCTTTTGACAGCTCCAAGAGTTCCTTTCTTGCTGGTTGCTGCACTAACCCAGGTTTGAATGATCTCTTTCAAAGCAAGTTTTCTATTATTATTCTTGCTTGAAGTCCAAGATGGGGTAGATGGTTAGAGGCAAACACACCTGAATGAAGAAGTGTGAAACAAAAAATCCTTGATGATGATTGGTAAGAAAATTGTTGGTTTTATTATTTAATTTTTAAAATGTTAAATTATTAATGTTTCTAACTTGTAAAATATTTTCATTTTGAATTAAGATTTTAATTAGTGGAACTTGTTTGCACTTGCAAATATGTTTGCTCCTTCATTGAATCTATTGTGCGAGTAATAAAATATGTTGATACTAACTCTCCTAGCTTTGGAGAGATTTGTGAGATCATTGGTAGAATGCTTGGGTAGATGAAGAAAGCAAGCCATAGCAGGGACCCTACTTTGGGATTTTATCAGGGGCGTCTTAAGCCCATTGTGATGCAACGGTGGAACACTATGAATGTCCCACTTCATATGGCAACCTATGCTCTAATTCTCAATGGTATGTAGCTAAGCCTAGAAGAGTGCTTCCATCTCACGATGAAGAGGCGAAAGAAGGGCTCATGAAGGCCCTTCAAAAAATATATATTGAAGAGGAATATGCTTTACTTTGCACACAATGGTTTGCATTTATCAACCTTTGTGGTCCAAACTTCAACAAACTAAAGATGAGGATGGATAGAGTTACATTGGCTCAAACCAACCCTATTGGATGATGGATGTGGCATGGCAAGGATGCACCAAAGTTGAAGATACTTTCCATTCTTCTTGTTGGACAAGTTGCCAATTCCTAAGCTCCATATAGCTCCATCCAATCAGTCAAGAACAACCTCAGCTCTAGACAATGAGAGAAGTTGGTGGTCATATGTAGTGCCTTGTGGCTAGAGGATCGACAAACCCCTCAATATCGTCAGAATCCAACCTTACATTGAGATGTTAATCCTGAAGATACTATACAGATTGATGAGAAGACACGAGGGATTGGTTGGGGTTCCATTGCTTGAGGCAGCCCCTTCTATTGGTAGTGACTCAAACTCAAGCTCCAATTTTGATATAGACCTACTAGATGCATCTATCGATTAGGTACAACTATATATTTTCTATGTTATTGTCAATCTATAGTTGAAACTTGCAATCTTTGGGCATTTTGTTGTAATTATTCTATAATATGTATGCACATTAAAAGTGAAAGCATTTAAAATTTGTTAATTTGTTTGCCAATTCTCATGTGAAATCTCAATTCAAGTCTATTGTTATATATTACACTTCTATAATGTTTATTATGAATGCTTTATCAATGTTATGAATATATATATTTGAAATTTCTTTATACTAAAAAAAAGAATCCTATTTTTTTAATAGTCGTTCCCTACCGTTTCCTAAAAAATGGCCAAAAAAATTCCCATGCTGGAAACACATACCATCATCCCTTGCCATCTCCATCCCTAAAACTTGGGGGAGCATAGGTTGCTTAGCAAGATGCGACAAAAGGATTTGCCTCTATTGCATCACATGATCAATCAGTTGAGTCCACAAGCTAGTATTTTGTTTTGGGTGCATCTAAACAGCATACAAGCCATAGAAACTAGTATGCAACTTTTATTGAGGATAAGAGTAGAAGTGAATTTGTTTCATTAGGTGATGATTGGACTTGGACTCACCATGTTAAAGGGTTTGGAGATGTTCCTATCACATTGAACAACTGTAAGTTATACTTTCAAGAATGTTTGATCTATTCTTGACATTAACAAAAATCTTCTATACAATGAGCTTCTGGTAGAAAATTTTGATAACAAAAGCTTGAACATAGTTTTCTACCAAAAAATCATTTTACATCTTTAATGGACTGTGAAAACATCATGCCTTTGATAAAAAAACTTATATTTATTAATGAAATAACAACAAATTCTACTCTATGTAAAGTTTCGAGGCAACAAGGTGATTGCAGTTGGTATTGGGGCAAAGACATTGTATAAACTTGTTGATCTCAAGCCATCAAATGCTCATACACTGTCAACAATAGGGAATTTAATGTACTTTGGCACTAGAGGTATGGACATCAAAATTATCAAAATTTGTAAGGCTAAAGTGGTTGATGGACTTCCATCCATCCAAGAAAGTTAGGATGCATGTACAGATTGTCAAAAGGGCAAACAAAGCTGGCATTCATCTTATACTAAAAAAGTATAGTGTGACAAAGGAGTCTTGGATCTCATGCTAATTTAAATCACCCAATGTGTTGTAAAAAAAAAATAGAACAAAATATTTTATTCTATTAGATATCAGAATACTATATATAAGGATGTGTTGCAAAGAAATTAAAAAAAATTGTTTGTAAGCCCCTTTATAATACACCAATTCTATGTTACATAGAGACGTGTGCCCCCCTTTGAAACCCATGTCCCCATCCCCACTTGTGTTTCAAAAAGGGCAAGATGGCAAGGGACATTCTCTAGCTGTCCATAATCTCCAGCAACTGACAAAACATCCCTAGGATGTGTGCAAAATTCACAAGATGCCATTGGGACATTTGGCTCTAGGACAGCCAAGGGCGTTTGAAACGCCCCTTGACCATTTTGGGATGTCTAGGCATACCCAACATGAAAAAAAAAGAATTACTTTCCTTTCAAATCTGATCTCTACAAGAAAAAACCTATAACTATGAAGAGATTAGAGGTGCTTTTGCAGACATAGTAAATTCTCCTCCTTAAAACCTTATTCTGAATGCAAGTGCAAATTTATATCAAGGACTGATGCCTTGGATCTAAGGCATTTTGAGCAAGCCCCCTTGTAGGTAAAAAAGTTCAACTTTGGATAGGCTCCCATCATCCTACTGCTTTGTCCTTGCCATTACCACCATGTTCATATTGCCTTTTGAAGTCACTCCATTCCTTTGACTACATACTCCCTTCTTTTTGAGACTGAAGTTGATCTTACCAGCAATTGTAAATTTGCTCTTCGCCTTTTAGCCACTTATTAAACTTCTTCCACTAGCTCACCATGCATTGCTTCATTTTTGCTCCCCATTTTCTTTTTATGAATGGGGATTGTTTTTGATTAAAAAGTAGGGAAAGGGCCCTGATCCCAAAAGAACAAAACAAAACAGCAGAACTAGAAAACAAAATGTCCCAATGGCCACAACCAACACCAACAACCTAAGGAGGCACTCAGGCCAAGCTAAGATCTATAAAACATATAAAAGCGCACGCAGGCAAATAACCAGGCACACAGGCTAGTGAAAAGCTTAAAACAGAGCACAAAAAAGGAAACAACAATAAACATAACAGCCATCACTCTTTGGGACCATTTATAAGGTCCCAGTTCTCCTTTTTAGCATATTGTCCAACCCTTCTTTGTCTTTTCCTTGTTATCCTTCATCTGAACATTTCCTTCCTGGTTCTTTCCCATCTTCCTCTTTTGTTTTTTGATCTTAGACTGGCTAGAGACAGATCCAAAAACAGCATGCTGCATTATACCATCAGTTATGGAAATTATGGAACCAAGAGCTTTTTCCATAACCGTAAACTTGTCCATCAGGTTGTCAAGATCAATTTTTGACTCAATTAGAGAGACACGGCCTCACAACTTCTTTAACTGTTGTTTAAGGTCTTCCACAGACTCAATAGCAGTCTCCTGCTCTTGTCCAGTTTCCTCTTTCTTATCATGATTTTTAACATTATCATCTTCTTGCCCCATCTCCATCTCATTCATTTCATTTTTATTGACACCTTCAGAATTTACATCCTCCTCGTTGTTATTTTCATCTTCTTCCACATTAACGTTGCCCTCCTGCTCTTCCTCATCCTGCAAACTATTATCCAGGCTTTCCTCCTCACATAAAGGAAAGAACTCCTCATCCGAGGAATCCTTCACCTCCTGCTCAAAGAGAAGCTTTTTGCCTTTTTGTTCTTTGCCATTCTGGTACCCTGCACTGGCGAAACAGTTGTCCTTCTGTCTCCCGGCCCTCCACTTTTTTCATTCTTTTGACCAAGTTCAGAATCATCAATTATCTCAATAGTTTCACCTTTTGACCCCTGACTTACAATGGGATCCAATTTTTTCTTTTTGGATGCATGTGTGTTTAAAGGGGTTTTCCTTTTCTGTGGGTTAACTTTCAGCAGTTCTTCTTCAAAGGAAGGAGTTGAGGCTTCAACATTATTCAGAGTATCCTTCTTAGGTTTTTGCTTACTCCCTGGAGAGGGATTTTTTATAGACATATGGGATTTACTTTCAATCAGCTTAATCTCCAAAGGTTTGACTGTTAGAATATTATATTCTTCTTGTATTAATGGTCAATACTACTGTTGCTACAGTAGTCTGTAGGTGAGGTAGTTAGACATCTTAAATGTCTACAGTGATCTACCTCCTCTATTTAATGTTATCATCTCCTTTGTTAATTCAAGCAATTTCTAGTCCAAAATTGTTTCATGGTATCAGAGCAAGTCTAAGCCTCCCTTATGGGAGGGCTCAGGATTTTGGGAGGGCATTTTTAAATCTGTAATTCGTGATTTATCACGTGAGATTTTTGTGAGTCCAGATCGAGGGTTCTTGTTTGCATTTTTCGTGAGTATTTTCATGAAAAATTTCAACCCTCTTGTTGCTTTGATCCGGGCGCACGTTTTTCCGTGAGACGCGTTTCTCTTGCGCGATTTTTGAAAAATTCGTGGCTAAAATCGAGGCTCTTTTTGGTTCTCCCGTGTTTTCTCTTTCTTCGTGAATTTCGTGGGTCTGAGTTCGTGGTTTGAAAGCTTCTTTTGGCCGAGCGAGCTTCTTGTGTCGTGTTTCTAATCTGGGTGTTTTTCCTTACAGACACGGACATCAGAAATCTGGACGCGTTTTTATTTCTCCTCACGTTTTCTCTTTGCTTCGTCGCGGGTTTTCTTTTTGCCCGACTCGTGTTTGGGAGTCTCCTGTTCACGCGTTCTTCAGATCTTTGGCCCGCGTCTTTGGTTTCTTTGTGGACACGTTTTGTGCTCAAAGAAAAACGTGTTTTTTTGGGGCATTTTTTCAGATCTGCATGCGTTTCTGAGTGCAATTTTTAGCCGTGACTTGAAGCTCTTTCAACGCGTTTTCTGTGTTTTTTGGCAACCTTCTAAGGGTCGTTTCTGCTCATTGCTATGACGCCTAGGGCTCTACTCTCTGATTGCCACGATTTTGTGAAGATTTCAGCATTTTTTCTGCAAATTTCAGGTTCATTAATGGCAGCTAGGGCTTTTGTGATTTTCAACTAGGGTTTTGACCCTTTAGATCAAGTCAATTTTTTTTTTTTTTTTTGCCTCGATTTCTGTGCAGATCTGTTCTCGCGGCTAGGGTTCCAAACCCTCTGTTTTTCAGCCGACAATCGATGGGTGGGTTTTTTAAATATTTTTTCCCTTTAAAAAAAAATAAATCTGGATTTACAGGTTTTAATTTTTTCCTCAAAAATTAAGGGTCAGTTCCTGTTTACCCTAGTTAGGGTTTCTGTTGGACGGGAGGGTTCTCTGGTTTCTAAAGGGTTTTACCGTTTTTCCTTAAAAATGATGTTTTGTATGCTGATCCGTGTTTTGGATTCCGTGCCAGCTACTTTTTGGGTTTCTGTAATTCGCAAAATGCGTGGGATTCTTCTCTGGTTTTTACCGTTTTTTCTGAAAAAAACGATGATTTGTAATCTTGGGTTTGGCGATTTTTTCCTCAAAAATCGTGGTTTTTTGCAGTCTGTTTTTGTCGCACCTAGAGTTGTTGGGGCGAACATCTCTGCACAACTGGCTTCTTGCAGTCTGTTCTCGAGCATCGTGCTCCTCTGCAAAAGTTTCGAAGGTTTGCGATTTATCCTCAAATCGTGGCAGCTGTTCTTGGTGTGTCTCTGGTTTCAGGGAAGGACAACTCTGTTATTCAACCTCAGGTTGGACATTTTGTGATGACTTCTGGTCAGCAGTTCTACAGATTTTGGGAGGATTGGTGGCAGACTCCTCTCACGTGGCAGAGTCAGTGGCAGGCTCTTGTCTCTTGTTGCAAAGCTTTCTAAAGAAGGGGCAGCCTTCTCTGTTATTTTCTAGACGGTTTTTTGTACTCTTGGTCATCAACATTCTGCAGATCCAGGGAGGGTCTCCGTAGCAGCAGAGTGTTATGAAGAATTTGTGACCAACGACCTGCAGATTGTTTTTTGTAGGCTAGTTAGATGATTGACCATTAAGGGAGGGTGTTAGAATATTATATTCTTCTTGTATTAATGGTCAATACTACTGTTGCTACAGTAGTCTGTAGGTGAGGTAGTTAGACATCTTAAATGTCTACAATGATCTACCTCCTCTATTTAATGTAATCATCTCCTTTGTTAATTCAAGCAATTTCTAGCCCAAAATTGTTTCATTGACAGCTAGAGTGGGGCACTGTTGCAGGGTGGTGGAAAGCACATACTTGTAAAGAGTTAAGATGAGACCTTGATGAAGGGGTGGAGAAGCCCCTTTCTCAATTAGGAATTCCTTTCTTTCTTACCTCCCCCTCCATATGCAATCTAGTTGTCTCAACCTTCTTAGTAGGAGTTATAGCTTTACAACCTTTCACCCCTTGACCACCTATCAACAAAAGATGACAATAAACTCTAGTGGAGTTGCCCCTATAGTCTTTTTTGCATAAATGACATAGCCATACTCTACTCCCCCTTGAGTTTTTATTCTTATCTTTGTTAATTTGTGATTAAAATAAGAGAGGTTTCTTGAGGTTAAATGGGTCTTTTGCATGGGTTTTGAGGACTTTGGAAGGACATTCAAACCGGTTTGTACTTGCTGGCCCTTCTACATTCCCACTCCCTAAGAACCCTCAATGGTGGCCATATTTCTATGAGTTCTAGCTCTACTTCTTTCTTGCATTTGAACTTTAACCTCTTCACTGTCATTACTCTCACTGCTACTCATGGTTTTTATTTTGGTTAAAAATTTAAAAGAGAGGTGCAAGTTCAGATAAAAGAAAATAAAATCAAAATGCCTTCCATATGTGTTAAATTTTATGAAAAAACTTAAAAAAAGCAAAACAAATTGGAAAAACAAAAAGTAAGATGAAAAACTTACCTCTAATGTAGTGGATTTGACGCCCTAGTGCCTTCTTTCTACTTCTGTTCTCTCCTCTTTTCTGTTGGTCTTCTTTTGCTGCTCTTCAACAGAGTTTGCAAATGCTAAAATGGGAGTTTTTTTCTTTTTGGTTGTTTGAGGGGTGAATTAGGTTTAGTTGTTGTTTAAAGAGGTGTGGGGGGAGCGGCGGGTGGTCCTTGTGGACCCATCCACCCCTTTTTATTTGTTTAAAAATGTGTTTTTTTTTTCCTTTAAACTGAAGTTGCATATTGCTGGGTCATAGGATATCCTCTGCACAAAACGGGACATTTTGGAAACGTACCCTGATTTTATTTTGGAAAGGAGACAAGGGGGTACATTTCCTAGGCATCCCCATGGCCGTGAAATGTCCCCTATAGGATACAGGGGTACTAGGGCAGGGGATGTGTCCCTGGGCATTGTCAGCTACACTTTCAGCAACATTAGCTTTCTTGGATTTCTACTAGCATGCCACACCACTTTTTCGTTTCTGACAATTTCTCTTAAATGTCTCAGCTCATTGTGTTAAAAACATTTCCATGTTGATTTCTTGGATGTGTTAATGCCTTTGAGGGAGTCACTCAATGAACTGTTTGTGTTGTGCCTGCCTTTGCTCTTGATCTGTGCACTGAATGCACTCTCTATAGTGTCTGCTGAAGCTGATGCTTCCATCTGATCAAGTGTTTGGGTCATTGCATTTAGATGAAGGAATTCAACATAAGAGTCATGGGATGATGTTGAGTTTTGTGAGATCAAAGCTAACATATTTTCATCATCGACATGTTCTTCAATAGCAAACAATTGATCACTAAGATCCTTATAGTCGCAACAAGTATTTAGAGATTATTTCTCCTTCCTATAGCTAAGATGAAAACAAATAATTTTTTAGATATAATCCCTGTCCAGCTTCTGATGTCTGGTATTTGTTTTTAATATTTTCCCAGAAAGTTGGGGCCCATGTAGCATTTCAGACCTCTGGTACTAATGCATCAGCAACTGACAGCATTTGAGACACCATGTAACCAAAATTGAGGAAGGAGGTCTTCATTATTTTTTTTTTCTTTCACTTTCATAGTAGCTTTTGCAGCATGAGCATAACATTTTGATGTATGGTCTTCCCAGCTTATTTATGACACACACAGGTCCATTCACTAGCCCAAAATGCTGTCATGAACTCTTACTATTACTGCTCCTCAGCTCTTCCAATTTACACAGCAGGTAAATCCGAAACAAACATGAACTGTGCCATCATCTAGCACACCAAATTCTAGCAACAGTCTTCAAGATCACAGCAGCGGAGACAAGATGCCTGTGGATGATGGGTTTGATACCATATAGGAAATGGGTGAACAGAAGTGAGCATGTTATGTTGATAACCCTTGGTGTCTTTTAGATAGATGTATGTAAGATATCTATGCTAGTCAAATATTAGTTTCAATAATCACCTATTTATTTTTAGTTTGCGGTTCTGCTCAACCATTGAGGGGGGATTTTCTCAGGCAATTTTGGTTTTTTTTAAACTTGCAACTTACACTTAGATACCGCAAATTGATCTGCTTAAAATTAAAACTTGGTGGATCTCCAAATCCTTCTCTTATGCTTATAGATTGGCACAAGCTAGGAGGAAGGTAGAACGACAGTGATAATATTTCGACATACTTGAAGCTAGACCAATTAGAATCATTAGCTGTAAGACAACAGATTTCCACAGTGCATAATTTTGTAAAAAAGTGTTTCTGGATCGATGACAAAAAATTGTACAGTTAAATACAGGAACACTCTTATAGAACCTTGTTAGCTGCAGCCAAGTGACACACAAGATAATCTTTTGAAGGCTTTGAAGTTGAAATATGGCATGTTTAGCCTGCCCAAGGTGCTGGGTTGTTATATTAACTTCCACACCATGTTTGCTTGACATTTTTAATGTCCAATTCTCATATAAAAACAAGTCTTTTTTACCAGATCTTATTGGTAAGGCGTTAGAGTTGTGACCAGTTGCAGGTTTTATGGGATGGACTTTCTCTTTCTATTTTCATCTTTTCCTCCAGTTAGAGCAACTTTATTATCACCTTCTAGATCTTATTTTTATTGATTCCTCCAGAGTAGCTTTACATGTACACGGTATTGACACTGCAAACTGAAAATGTAAATGGAATTCAATTACAGGAAAAACATGGCAAATTCAACCCTAAACCCTAAAAAAGTACATCTTTTGTGAAAAATATGTGTTCGACCAGCTCAGAGATGTTCGAGCATGGCCCAGGTGCTGGGTGCTGATTAAACAGAGCAAATTGCATTTAATTCCCATTTAATGCTTAATGGATTTACCTGTATTTTTTGGGCGATAGTACTTGCATTTGGCACAAACTTTGCAGATACCACTCTTCATAAAATTATCACACACATTATTCTGGTCTCCTGGGCAGTCACTCAAGGCAAATTCAACCCTAAACCCTAAAAAAGTACATCTTTTGTGAAAAATATGTGTTCGACCAGCTCAGAGATGTTCCAGCATGGCCCAGGTGCTGGGTGCTGATTAAACAGAGCAAATTGCATTTAATTCCCGTTTAATGCTTATATGGATTCACCTGTATTTTTTGGGCGATAGTACTTGCATTTGGCACAAACTTTGCAGATACCACTCTTCATAAAATTATCACACACATTATTCTGGTCTCCTGGGCAGTCACTCATTGTTGGAAATGGCAGGTTTCATCTCACTTCCATGTACCTTCTTGTCTCACGGTTTTAGAGTTCCCAACATCATCTTTAAGACAATTTAAGACTAAATTATGAAATTAGTCCATGCCAATTTTTATAAGATAAGTGTGCTTCATCTGCAACTGATTTGATCAGCAGATTGGTGATACAGACACACCAGATCTGTTCTCCCAGAGGCAGAATGCAACACTATAAGGAGGATTGACTTTCTTCTGTGTTTTCATCTTTTGCTTCAGGTAAACCAACCTTCACATCATCTTTTAGACTTCATGTTTTAAAGATTCTCCTACATCGTTGGGGTGATCACATTTGCATATGGTTAAAATTTTTCAGCTACTATATTTCATAAAATTAACCACACTAACATTCTCCTGTCCTCTTGGGCAATTGCTCACTGTTGGAAGTGGCTGGTTTCATCTCATTTCCATTTGCTTTCTTGCCCAATGATTTTAGTGTTTCCAACCACATCTTTAGGACGATCCAAGACTTGAATATTACCCCAAATTTGCAGATCTTAGTCTTTTTAAGTTTTATCAGAAGTACACTCAGTTTACCGTTGATTCACGTGGGAGGCTGTTGATCCACATCTACCTGGAGTTCACTCAGTTTACTGTTGATTCAGTTGGGAGGCTGTTGATCCACATCTACCTGGAACTATGTTTCGCCACAGGGAGAATGCATCACTGATCAAAGGATTGACTTCTTGCCCTGTTTTGATTTTTTTCTTCAGTTAGAGCTGCCTCTTCCTTATCTTTTGGATCATGTGTTTTAAATATTCTTCTTTATTTTTGGGGTGGTCACAATTGCATTTGGCACAAAATTTGTAGCCATCACTTTTCTTAAAATAGTCACCCTCAGATTCTCCTGGTCTCTTGGGCAGTTGCTCATCATTGGAATTAGTAGGCTTTGCTTCACTCCTATCTGTCTGCTTGGCTGATGATTTTAGAGTTTCAAACCTATCATTAGGATGGTATGAGGTCCGCATATTGTGCTATACTTTTGGATACCAGTCTTTGTATGATAAGTAGATTCATTCTACTGTCGATCCATTCAGGAGACTGTTGATCCATATCTATAGCTGGAACTGTGCTTTCAGAGGAGAATGCTGTTAAGCTAAGCATAGCTCCAATTCATGACTGGGCAAGAAATGACAAATACTGCCATCTGACTCTAATGATGATACAGAAAAAGCTTTCTTTTGACATTTCCCCTCTATAAACTTGACTGCATAATCATGTCTTTACCACTGTGTTGACCACTTCCTCTTCCACACACACAATGTCAGGATTCATTGGTGTACTCTTAGAACATCCCACTATCATCTATCACAAGTAGTTTTTATATCTGTCCAATTGTCGATATGTTCACACAGATATTATCTGCAATAGGCTTTGGATAAATGTCTGCTGGTTTAGTGCTACTATGAAATATTGGTGGAATGAAAACTTGTGGATAATGATGTGAACAATTTCCTTGCTCTCTTGAGGATGGCATTTAGTCTCAAGCTAGGGGTGGAGCCATTTATCATAGCCTCAATGATAATCATAGCCATTCCATAGAGTTATTCACTTTTCAAGTGAACAGCTAATTTTATCCTTAGACACCTCCATTTGCTTCCACATGATTATTTGAACCATGAAATATTTTTAGCCAGTCATATGAAAGGGATAAGCCACTTGATGAGGCATTACATTCATTGACAGGAAATAACTAAAACAAAGAGGGTAATTCCCATATTACAGTCCATCTATCCAATTTTTTTGACAGAATTACAAGAGAATATGAGACGAGGCTGGTCTGTCAATAATGGGCTGTAATGTTGTATTCTCACACCCGAGCACAAAAGGAGTTCTTTCCATTGTCTACTAAAAGCCACCAAGAGCTACAACAGACTACTAATAGTTCCATGCATTATTTCCTAAGAAACAGACAGGTTAGTCTGCTTTCAACAAGACCCAGGAGGATGCTCAAGGGGTGGATATCCATCCAGGAATTGTCCCTCAAACTAACAGTTTTCTATTCCTAATGTTCCAACTGAGTTGTGTGCCAACTAAATTGCGATAATAGCAAATGAATTTCCTCATTGTGAGCCTTTTTGGCAAGGTTCTGGCAAAAGTTAAGTTTTCTGGGCCTTAAATGTCATTTTTGCAAATTTTAAACTTTTACACTGAGGAAGGAAAAAGTTCAATTTTGCAATTTTTTTTAGGTTTTGCTGTTATTTTTTCCTATTTCTTGAATTTTTGACAAAAACAACAGTTGGATTGAAAAAGATCAATTTTCTCAAGGAAATGTCATTGTCTGATCCAGAAAAAGACAAAAAAGGCATTCACCCTTCTACCACAAGTGTTAGGATTTTTGAAAGTGTTTGTTGGTTGTGGTGTGAAAGAGCATGTGGCATTAGAAGAATCATGCCCTGATGGTAGATATTCTTCATCATCCATACTAATGGCTACATCACATTTGCTAGAAGACCATGTCAATGAACCCATAGTAATTTTGGCTTTTATCACTTAACTTTCTGCATAGGCATTCTAGAGACAACTTTGGTTTGTTTGGGCACATCCAAAGGACAATATATACTAGCTTTCTGTTTGTGTCTAGACATTTTTGTAAGGTGTTGTTTAAAACAGTTGATTCTCCTGTCATTTTCATTCCCACAAAAGTCACATTTCAGATTTTTCGACTTGGAACTACGTGTTCAATACAACATTAGAAAATCTCTATTGTGGCTTGATGAAATATGGGCTGAAATCAGAGACACATTCATACCCTCAGAAATATGATGTTTCAGAAGTCCATAATAATTTATTATAATTTTTCTGGATTAAACTGTGTACATATATTTCAAAAATTGACATTTTGGATCATACATCATGATCCATCATCAGGATCAATGAAAGATTTTCAAAATATATCAACACAGTTTAATCCAGAAAAAATATAATAAACATTCACACTTCTTGCTATTAGGGTTAATAAAAGATATAAAATATTAAACACATACCAGGCTACAACCTTTAGTTTTAGTCAAAAAAAAAAAAAAACTTACCTAACCCTAGCAGCCTCTAATAGACCGAAAAAATAGGAAAAATCAAAAAACAAGTAAACAACCATACATATAGGCTAAAGTCACAAGGTTCGAATTTGAATTTGAGTTCAGCAACATTGAAATTCAGATGGAGTTCGGCAAGGATAAAATTTGAGAAGTAAAAAATTTGGATTAAATTCACCTTATGTAATTTTTTTTATTTTTATAAATATAAGTAATATATCTACAAAGTTGTCTAAAGGAATTTAAATAATATTAATAGTATATAAAAACTAGTAAATATTATATATACTAAAAATATATATGATGTAATATATATTTTTATATTTATAATAAATAATATATTTAAGTAAAAATAATTTATTACATATAAAATAATATTAAAAATATATCAAAACACAATATAAATTAATAATATTAATTATTAAGTTAAATAATATTAAATTTAATTATATTAAATGTTAATTTTTTAATACAAAATTAATAAAAATATACGTGATTTAAATTTTTAATAAAACATAAATAAACAAAGTAAATAACAAATATACATGATTTAAAATTTTAAAACATAAAATATAAAAAATATTTAATTTTATTTAAAAATTAATAAATGAAAACATAACTTAATAATTAAAATAGAAATATTTAATCTAAAACTTAAAAACAAAAGAATAAAATTTAAAAACAAAAAATAAAAATTCAAACAAAACTTAAATAGTAGATTAGTAATATCGTTGCCCCTGATCCATCTATGCAATACTCCGATCGGGTGGGTGGCCATGGCGAACTAGTGATCCTCAAAACATTTTCGGAAGAATACAAAGTTCCAATGCTGGTTGTAGATAGTGATCGATAGCAAAAGAGGACTCGACCCTAATTTTGTTTTTGTTGAAAAAGCCCTAAAAACAATTTTGGAAGAATAAATACGCCGCTCAAGTGAAAAAGCCCTAAAAAAACATTTTTTAAAATATATTTTTATTAAAAATCATTTATGCCATTTTCCTATACGAATATAAGGCGAATTTGAATGATTTTTTAATCATGCTTTGAAGTTCGCCGAATTTTGAACTTCATAGTTGAAATTTGGCGAACTCTATGACTTAGCATACAGTAAAATAAATAATAATAAAAAAAGACCTAATCCTTTAGCCCTAAACATAAAAGATAAGTTTATAGGTTAGGGTTATGGTCTATAAAAAACAGCTGCATTTTATTTCAAAAAATAAAAAAACCCAAACCCTAAGTTAGGGTTTATAATTTTATGAATTAGACTTAGGGTATAAGAAGTACAAAAATAAGAAATTTTGAAAAACCCTACCTTTGTGTCACTGCAACTGAAAGTAAGTGAAACAAGGGTTTGAAGGAGAAATTTGAATATGTGTTGTCATGTCCTAGTTTGATGATCACAAAATGTCTGGCTTGTGTTTACCATTGCTTGGGGAAGTGTGAAGAATTGTTTAATTGCTTGTTGAAAGTGAAAAAATGTTGTTTAATTGCCTGCTTGAAAGTGGGAAAAATGACAAAAAAATGAATTTTGAAGGGTTTATAGGAAAAGCTCCACCGTTGTTACGTAAAACATGTCTTTTTTAATTTTTTCAATAAAAGGTGTATATTTTTAGATTTTCCCTCTTTTTAAAATTTTGACAATTCACTTGGTTTTTGATTGGCATGAGAAAGTTGGTTGGTGCTAGGCACCTCTGGTTAACCATGGGTTTTCCCTTGGTTTTACTACCATATAGATTAGTGAAAGTGAGTAGAGGTAGATATGTTTAGACATTCACATATGAGGATGGCTTTGGTCACTCACCTAGCATGCAAGGACAAAGTTGCTATAACAATTGCCTTTTTGCAGATTTACCTTTTTTTTTTTTTGACAATTTCACTTGGTTTTGGCTAGCATGAGAAAGGTTGTGGGTGCCAAGTGCGTGTGGTTAACCATGGGGTTTATCCTTGGTTTTGCTACTATATAGAGCTATGTCACAAGGTTTGAGTTTGTGTTTGTGTTTGGCTACAATAAAATTCAGATGAAGTTCAGTGAAGGCAAAATATTCGAAAAAAAATTGTGATTAAATTCGTGTTATTTAAATTTGATATTAAAAAAATAGAAGTAATCTAGGAGATTATAAAAGTAGTTTAACTTTGCTAAATAATGACACATCCTCTTGCAGTGATAAAAGAAAACCTTGCAGGTGTTCCTCTTAAAGAGAAAAAATGAGTTAAAAACCAAAGCTACCATTTAGAGAACTTTAAATATGATTGTAACATAGTTGATAATGGCAATGTATTTAAATACTAAACTTACTGTGCTTTAAGAAGATAGTGGTATTTTAAGTGTGTGGGTATTTATATATTTTTCAAAATCTTAACAATATTATAGTTGATATCCTTTGCTGGTTCTGAATTTTCCTTTAGGAGTGGTTTCATTTGGTTAAATATTAATGTCATTTTGAGAAAAACCAGAAAACAAAACATGGTGTTATTTTTCTGTTGTTTCGTGCTATTATTTGTTCAAATGGCTTATAAAGTAGTGTTCGTGCAGTAGCTTTTTCTCCTTCATATTTGCATTTGACAGCAGCGGGTTTATGTGTTCCTGAGGAATGTAAATGTCATGAAATGAATTAAATGTTGTCATTTAGGGTTTTTCAGAGGTCAACAAAATCAGAAAACCTGTCGAAATCCACCGCGATGGCAATGCATCGGAATCACCATGTCATCAACCACTCGATTCCAACAGAAAAAACGTGAACCCCACCGCATGATTCTGATGGAAAAAGAGTGAAGTTTAACCCTACCTTAACTTGCAGGCATATCATTCTGCAGATTAAAACCCTAAAAAAACATTTAAAAAATATATATTTTATTAAAAAAACTGCGCCCTTTATCTGTATGATTATTATGCAAATTTCAACAATTTTTTTGTAATGTTTTGAATTTCACCGAATTTTGAATTTCATGGTCGAAACTTGGTGAACCCTATGACTTAGATATAGAGTAGTGAAGGTGAGAAGGGGTAGATATATTTAGACATTTGCATATGAGAGGGCTTTGGTCTATATATTTGTTCTCTACACACACCAATTGGAGGCACACCCAACGAGGTGGAGATGAATTGATGAGAGGGAAGCCTTAAATCTGTCACTTTTTTTGGCACACTCCAATACCAATCCACAAATACACATTTGTGTAGGAGGCAATTACCGAAACAAGTACAGCCTTTCATGCTAGATGAGTGGCCGGAGCCCTCCTTGTATGTGGATGTCAAAATATATCCTACCTTTGTGCACTTAATCTACTATATACCTAGCTGCTTAGCAATTATACCATATACCTACCTACTTGGCAAATCTGCCTGACCTTGTACCCATTATGTGACTACACCCATAACCAAGAGAAAATGTACAAGTAGATGAAGGTGCTCAAATTGTTGAATGCTTTATAAGTTTTTTAACATATTACATTCTACTTGGTATTCTATGTGTGCAGGTGAGGCCTTACAAAGGCTTTTACATCTGCCCACTGTGGTGCAGTAAAAAGTCTTATTTTTGAAACAACATTTGGTTCATCACTAAACATTGTCATTAGAATAATATAATGTGTCTTTTTCTTGAGGGTCAGGCCTACCATTCAGAGTGTTTCAGGATTGTATAAGATTTACTTTATGGGCTGTGTTTCACATTACGAGAGTGCCTGTATTTAGCCAAGCTGATAGCATAAGCTTGCACATAGCATTCCAAAAGGAAACCTGTATTTAGACAATTTTGATACAACTTCAGTCTTTCATGCCAGGTGAGCGGCCAGATCCCTCTTTGTATGAATACATCTCAGTATGCAGTCATGCTCATGACCTAGTTTTACCACCTTTTTCTATTTGTGCATGTTCTTTTCAGTCATGGTTGTGATTGCATTATAGGTTCAATGGTGGTTTGTAAATTTTAAGTATGTAGGTAGCAAAAGCGTGCTAAAATTGATGTGGTTAGACATCCGCACAGGAGGAGGTCTTTGGCAGCCAACCTAGTATAGAAGGCTGAATTTGCTGCAGCAAACACCTTCTAATCAGATGTCTAATGTACAAAGTGTGGGTTGTTGTTGGAGCACAACAAGGAGCATTTGAGGGATTTAAGGGCTTCTCTTTGGTTGGTTCAACTTGACCTTGTTAGGTGTGTCTCCAATTAGTGTGGGGTAGATAACAAATCCATGGCAATGTATGCTCATGATCAATTGAGATGCAGGTAAATATTTGAGCCTAGATATGACAGTTGCAGATATAAACTTAAAAAGATGCTTTATGAATGAATTTCTCTAGCTTGATCACCAGACTTCTTTGAAGATTCAAGAATTGAATCAAATCCACCTCCCAAAATGACTCTTTCTTATCTCAAGGAAAAAGGAAGACTAAAAAATATTTTCTTATAAAGGACTTTCAAGGATTAGGGAATTTGTTGCATACTCTGAGAGTCCTTTTTTGTGAGATTGAGTCCTAGAACAAGTCCAATTCCTAGACTTAGCAACAAGAACAGATGACAGACATAAGGTTACATGTGGTTGACCCCCAGTTTGGCCAACCACAATCTTTGTGATCCTTAAGCTTTGTCACCTCTTATGTCTTATTAACTCTTATGCTCACCAACTTGAAATTTTGGATTCTTTGTAATATCTGGTGTTTGAAGCTTAGGCTGCCTATACAACAGACTTATTTTGTTAGAGACCTGACAACTTGTTTACATGAGAGACATTGAATTAATTTTTTAAAATCCTCATAAACTGTGAGATTTTTGAGCTTTTCTTTGAGTGCAAGAAGATTACCGACCTTGCAGCCCATGACTTCAGCAACGTTGTTTGAGGTGTGCTCTAAATTCATGCTGAAGTCCAATATTTTAAGTTGATGTCTGTACAATAGTACACCACCAGCAACAACAATACAAGGATTGGATTACAAGGCCCGATAAAAAAGAGAGCAGGGCAATTGAAACGAATTTTTGTAGGGGGTCAGCCGCCTGGAGAGTTGATAAAATTCATGAGGTTCCACTTATTAAGAAAATGAACTTCTGTTTAGCTTTTGCTTTTGCATGAAACGAGGTTCACATTTTCCACCATAGCATGCTGAATCTTGTATGTTAGAATGTTCTTTGGGTAGTAGTGACTTCAAAATTCCTTTTGTTCCAGTCAATCCAAATGGGTAACATGCAAAAGAAAGGTAAAGAACATAAAATTTAATAAGAGGCTTGCCTTTCAGTGAGTTGTCATATGACGAGTTCAATTGTTAATGGCAGATTTCTAGGTTAAGATTGTTTTATAACTTGAAAGACGAGAGAGAGATATCCGAATAGAAGAGGCTTTGTTGCAGTCAAAAAGAAGACAAGGTTAGTTTTCACAAGCTTTGAAACATTTGAAACAAATATGAGGTCCCAAGATACCCCTCTTAATTATGTTTTTACCAATGAATTGTATTCTGCTAAATAAGCCACTAGAATATTCTAATTTTCAGAGTGATGGGAAAGTTCCATATGCTATTTAGGAGGTGGTCAAGAGGTTCTGTTTCATCGAGAAAATGAACTCCAGCCTTGACCGTGTAACTGCTCACGGATCTTCATTGTCTGGACCAAAAGGAACAAAGCACATGAATTGTTTTCCTAATTAGCTTCCACTCTCTCTGTTGTTCCTTAGAAAGCCCATTAAGGTGAGACCACTTAGGATGGCTTACTTCCTAGTCAATGAGGTGTGCAAGATTTTCCAAGGTAGGTTGTTTCACGGACAAGAGAAGGGCACTCAGCATGATACTGCTACCATGTCCAAGATAACAAGAAATATTAGTTTTATTTAAATCAACAGCTCTAACAATCAGAATCTTGTGTTAGAAGAACTTGGCTTTAGGAGGATGGTATTGAGTTGGCATGTACCGAGTTTCCCACTGCAATATGTGAGATCGAGAATCTGTTTCCATGGTGTCATATGAGGATTTAGAATTGTGCAAACAAGCTTTGCCCCCAAATCTATGCTCATTGTGAGCATAGATCTAATGCCCGAGCCACCTTTTGACTTTTCTTCAATGACTTTATTCCAGTCAACCAGCTGAAATTTCTTCCAGTGAGTTTGCTTACCTCCTTGCCTTAAGAAGTCCTTGATTTTTTATCAAAAGCTTGAAGAATGGAGACAAGAGCATGATAGATCATTACCTAGTAAATAGGAAGGCTAGAGATGACTGATTTAATTAAAACCAAACTCCTCGTGAGACTAAGCCATCCATTGTTGAAAGTTTGAATGCACTTGTCAATTTTTTTCAAGAGATTAAGCCAATGTTCAGAGCTCTCCAATTTGAAGCTCATATGAACACCCAAATATTGAATAGATCAGCACCATCATGTGCAAATTCAAGAATATGGGAAAGCTTCCATTTTGAATGCAACACTTTAGTCTTCTAACATTCAGCTTGGTGGCTTACACCAACAAGGTGGTGTCATCAGCAAACTAGACATGACCCCATCAAGAACCTTGATTCTAGTAGTGGTTGAAGCTCTCCTTTCAGGTGATATGGACTGCCCAAAGCCTTCTCTAAGATAATGGATAAATAGGGGGATAAAGGACAAGCCTTGGTGCAAGCCTCTAGCTGCCTTAAAAAAATCTAGCTGGGGATACATTGATGGTTGAGGCTACCCAAGTGTCGATGATGGATCCAAAGATCCATTTTATGAAGAAAAGAGGGAACCCAAATGCTTGCAAGATCTATGTCAAAAAGTCCAACTTAACTGTGTCAAATGTATGCATTGCCTTGTGAACACTCACAATATTGCCATAAATTTGTTTACTTGGAAATAATGGATCTTCCGTTCTCCTTAGAGATAATGAGGCCCAGAGTGTTTTTGATTTATTGGCCAAGATTTTAGTTTTGAACTTAAAGGAAGAATTATAGAGAGAAATAGGTTTGAACCTGTTGAAAGAGACAACGTTCTTTTCCTTCAGGAACAGAGCTAAAAAATTGGAACCTATGGTACTAGTAAGCTTACTTTTTTTATGAGCATCTTCAACCAATTGAAAAGATCAGCCACAGTTATTAAAGTATTATTGTAATATTTGATGGTCACCTTAGCTTTTAGTTACTCGGTAGTTTACTTTTAGTTAACTTAGTTTGCTTCAGTTAACTTTTTGTATCTTTCCATTATTTGCTTTAGTTTGCTTTAATTAACGATTGTTTCTTTTTAGAAACATTGTCTTGTAATTATTTATATAAGGAGTTTTTCCTCTCCTTTGTAAATAACGAATATCGAATATCAATTATCATTTCAACAGTTAGGTCAAAAAACTAGTAATAGAAGGAATTAGAAAACTCATGAGGACAGGTGCCTTGTCTTTAGTTGAGCTGAAAACATCTTTGAGCTCCTCCATCCATGGTGACCAGTTGAGAAAGGAGATTTTTAATGTCCTTAGTGATGACATATTAGGCATTATTGAGAACTGAAGCTTGAGCCTGAGGGTCTCCATCTGTCTTCTGATAAAGAGCTTCATATTGTTCATGAGCAGTCGCTTTAATTTCTTTAGTACTAGAAATTGTGTTGCCATTGCCCATCATAATTATCTGATGTGTTCCGTAGGTATCATTGATGAATTTTGAAGTGAGAATTTGGTATTTGCGTCTCCCACATGAAGCAAAGTCATGTGGGACTTGAGCCTCTAGAATTGTTCTTCTTGCCTTGTTTTTTCATGCAACTGAGAGAATATAATCTCTCTCAAATTTAAGAGCTTTGGAGAGTTGCTCTGTTTTGAAAAGCTCTTCAATTTCTTCAAGCTTCAGCAAAAGGGAATGCTTAGGCTTTTTACAGGCAAAATGATATTTTATCCAATTTCTCAGGTTGGATTTTAATTTTGAAATTTTAAACATTAAGGTATCTTTAACGTTGCTTGAAGGACACCAAGAGTTTCTGTTGTGCTCAACTTCAAAGGAGAATGGTCCTTGCTTTTACTGCAACTAGTGTCCAAAAGAATTGGTTTATGGTCAGAAACTGTGCTCTGAATAATTTTACTGGTGATGGTGGGGAAGAAGGTAAGAATATTCTTCCTGAATCAGAAATTTGTCAAGTCTTTCAATAATGAAATCATCTCCAGCATGCCAATTTGACCAAAAGTATATTTCTCTAGAGTGTTTGATGTCAAGGAGCCGACCTGCCTTTAGCAAGGATCTACGATTCTTGAGCCACTCCCTGTTTTCAAAGGAAAGAGAACAAGGTCAAAATCACTAGCCAAAATCAGATTGCAAGGTTTATGTTCCTCAATGAAGGAGAAAATAGAGAGCTAACACCATCTTTTGTTGGTAGGAGAGTTGGGGGCATAGACATTTAGGTAGCTGAAAGAAAATCCACCTGCCTCAAAGGTTAAGGAGAGCAATAGTCATTTTAGTGTTTGTCAATTGTGTTGGAGGTCTCCAGGAGCTCCACGATGCTAATAACTTCCACTTAAGATTTTTTCCAAATAGATCTCCATGAGTAAACAATACTCTTTTGATTAATCTTGGTTTCTTGAATTCATATCAAGGAAGGAGAACTACCTTTGATGAGACCCTGGAGGTAGTTTTTATCAGGGCACCACGTAAGCCCTGACAATTCCACGAGAGCAATATCATTTGTTAGAGGGTTTCGTGCCTTTGGAGAAACCTGCCAGAGTTGTTTGGGTCTTGACCATAACATTCTTCTTTGATTCTTCAGTTCTGATTTCTTGATTTGTTTTCCTTCCTTGCTTGGTAAATGATCTAGTATGAAGAGGATTAAGATCAACTACAGTGACAATGACATTGTCAACCATTTCAGTTCAGGTTGTATCTGCTTCCTCATGAGGTTATTCAGCCATGTCTTCTAGCTTGGTGTGGGCACTCACCATTGCTTTGTGAGAAATCACCTTAATTGCTTGTTCTTGGGTCTCCTCTCAGGTTCTGATTTAGATTCGTTATATTTATTGTAGTCAAAAGGTTGAGATTCAAAGTTTATCCTGGTCTTCTAGCAAATTTGTTTGAGTACTTAGTGGTATGAGAGTTAGTGGATCTAGGTTTTCTGCTCCTAGATTGTTTGTAAGTTAAGTGTTCATAGTCGAAGTGTTCATTTGTAAGACATTTGAAAGTTAAGTGTTCATAGTCTAACACCTGAGTATGTACCGAGTCCTATATGGTTTAGGTAAAGGCTATTTTGAGATTAACCCACACATATATACATGCACTGACAGCATTAAGGAATTTGGAAGGAATTCGATCAAGAAATGTGCCAATTTTATTACCAATAAGTCCTAGTGAGTGTTTATTCCAGAATAGCAATGAAAGAAAGGGGAACCTTACCCAACTGGCACATTGTTAGGGACATTTACCCATGGATCAAAGTGCACAAACTAGAAGTTCAGGAATATGGACTAGAGCCCATAAACCAGGGACTGCATGGAAATATTGCATCTCAGTTCTCTTTGGTTTTGAAAGTAACTATAAAATAACCATGACCACACAACAACAGGTCAAATGTGGATATTTTGGACCCCCAAACTGAGGCAATGATGAACACCAACTAGGGCATGCTTCATTAACATATTGATGGAGTGAATCAGTGGCTTGGAATTGAGCTTGGGAACAAAAGCATTTGATACCACTGGAGCAGATTTGTTCAATCAGATGCATGATGGCAAGCTGCCTTCAGTGACAATTTGAACGACAGGTCTTCCATGTTCATGCAGCCAGTGACACTTAGGAAAGAGAGATAGAGAAACGAGGAAGGTGGAGCAGGGTTGCAGAATCCTTACCCAAGATGGGAGTGTCTCGAGCACAAGCAATCAATGAGCAGATAGTCAAGTGGTTAGGGCGGCATATTTTTTTGGAGACCCTAAGTAGTTAATATTATCTGTGGGGGGTCTTACCCAAAGATTCAACAGACTCACACTCCTATAAAGCACAACTTTTTTCACTTGTCAGGGGGAATCTCATTCAAGATTCAACATACTTATCGTCCTTGAAAACCAAGAATCTTGTGTGGTTTCTTTCCTATAGTGACTTTTCTTCAGACATTGTCTTAGGTTTCCATGTCCGTTGTATTTTGTTGCCTTGTTCGGGTCTACCCAGAGATTCTTTTATTTGCATTAGAATCCCTCACTTTGTCTTTTTTTCTCTCTGATCTGAATTGTAATATTGCTGTAATATGACCACAGTATTCAAAGTCTTGGTGTGGAGGAACTCTGAGCTATTGCCATGAAATTATTTGAACTGTTCGGGTCTTTGCAGACATTCTTTTATTTCTATCATAAGCCCTTACTTTGCATATTTTTCCCTCTGATTTGAAGTTTAATATGGCTGCAATATGACCACAGTATTTAAAATCTCGGTGTGGAGGTTCTCTGAGCTATTGTCATGAAATTCTATTTCTATTGTAAGGCCTCACTTTGTATATTTTTCCCTCTGATCTGAAGCCTAATATGGTTAATATGACCACAGTATTCAACGTCTGGTGTGGAGGTTCTCTAAGCTATTGTCATGAAATTCATTGAAACCCTTGTTACTCATCATTTTTAACAGTCTATCTTAGATTTGCTTTTCTGTTTGGCTTCCTGTCCTTGGTTTGCATTCTTCTGTACTACTGGCTGTTTTTTCACTGTTGTTGTGTTGTAACTTTACAACATTTAAATTTATGCAAATGCTATGTTCTTTTGATACCAGGCAAACAGTTTTTTTAGTTAGTTCGATTGAGGGAAAGCTATGAGAGTTATTTTTATTAAGGACTGTATGCCTGCTGGCGTTTGACTTTGAACCTGGGTCTGATATATGGTGATGCTGTCTCAACAACTAGACCACAGTCTGACAATCTGCAGAAATTCTATCTTATCATCACACCTCTTTGTTTTTATTTTTACATGTTTGAAATTGATGTTGTAATGATGTTTAATGATTATTCAATTTATTTTTTATGTATATATCATTATATTCTAATATTGTAATTATTGACCTTTTGAATTCGGTTTCAAATTTTATCTGTGTTTTTTTAATATTAAGACATTTTTATTAATTTTTTCCCTCAAGTTTGATTCCAACTAGAATCGAGTGACATAGTCTTAAGAACAGGCAAGTGCTGGTAGATACAAAATTGGTCATGGTTTTGCTCTCACATTTGATTTATGATTTTATTTTTTCTTTATCATCTTCACCATGCCATGATTTTCAAGAGTTTGATCTTACTCCGTGCCTAATTTACTTGGTTCATTGCAAGGTATGTAAATTTGGCAGCTCTGGCATTTGGCAAAGAGTTTGCTTAACATGAATTGTTGAGGGTTAGTAATCATTCTCTTTGCTTGCATATCACTGCCAGTAGACAACTATTACTGCGGATGGTCTAGATATCTGAGAAAAAAGAGCAGAGCATTTGAAAAATGGTTTTACTGCCGAGCATAATGAAAATCATAGTTTCATATGATACTTTTGTTTCAAGTGCTTGAGAAAGAGAGTGATTGTTAACAACATTGAATGCATATATGTTTCTTAGTATTTTGTACTTGTTTTGCAAAGGTCTTGTGCAAAACCTTTTTTTAGTTTCTGGAAAAAAATGGGAACTCTCTTTCCGCTGGGTTGGAGCTTTCCTTTAGGATCTCAAACTTTATGTAGTATGAACAACACATCTTCTGTGGATCCTTTTCTTGAATCAAAGTCAAATTTTAAAGCTGCCTTAATAATCACCAATAAATGTCCGTACTGTAGATTATGTGCTCTTACAAATTTTCTGAGACTTGTATTGCTTGCATATGTAAATTTAATAATATATATTTCATTTCTTTTTTCTTTGCAGGATTTGCAAGTGAAGTCTTCACCTCCAGCCCAGACAGCTTCTCAATTACATAGTGACCCAGCAATCATCTCTCTCCAGGTATGTTTGGGTTTTTAAAAACATCATTTCAAAGAGTTAGTTGTTAAAACTTAAGTCCATTTCGATTTTACTTACTTATCTTATTTTTCATTTTAGTCACAACATTCTCGACCAGCTTCAGTATCTGCACAGTTTGGACCATCTGGAGGTGGGCCTTTATCAGATATGAGTTCTCAGGATCCATATTCAGGTGTGGTTCCATCACCATTTCCAGGTGGTATGCCTTCAATGTATCCAGCTGGTGCAAACTTAGGATCGTGGGGTCATCCACCTTCATCACCGGGAGCAAATGGAATGGGTTTGGGAATGCCAATGTATTGGCAGGGATATTATAGGCCTCCTGCTGGACTTCCTCATTTACCACAACAACCCGTGCCTTTCAACCAACACCTAGGTGTGCCATCTCCAATAACACAAGAACAAGTTCAGCAGACTACTGTAAATTTGTCTTCATCCATGCCTGCTTCATTGGCATTCAATAGTCCTTTACAGCAGCCTGTCAATATTTTGTCTGATTCCCCTGCCTCTTCAGTTTTCTCAACCTCCATGCCTGTGGAGACAACTGCGCCAAGTACAACAACAATTGATTCTGTATCAAAACTATCTTCATTGCCACCCAGTACAGCATCAACATCAAGTATTACAACAGCCTCTTCGAAACAAGAAGTTAGTGTTGTTTTGACCCCAGCCTCAAGTAAGCCTCGTATAATTTCTGGATCCACTTCATCCTCCCAATCCATGTCTCAGTCTGCTTCTTCACATGGTGGTCAAACTTCATTCAGTCTTCCAACTTCAGATGCACCTACTTTGGTTACCCCAGGCCAATTGCTGCAGCCGGTGCCCATTACTTCATCGTCATCTATAAGTCAATTGTCCACTGAATCGTTGAAAGTATCTCAACCATTGATCCCAAGACCACCTATGTCAACTGAGTCATTGAAAGCATCTCAACCTTTGATCCCAAGACCACATGTCTCACAATCTCAGGCGGCACAAAGTCAACCATTGTTGCCTTTACCGACATCGTCGAGTCAACAGAGAGTGTCTCAACAGGTTTGTCCACTTCTTTCTTTTCATTGCTGTTTCTATCTTTAGTTTATTTTTGTCAATGATGGTTATTTGTTTGGTTTGTTCAGCGATTCTAATATTTGCATTATACAGAATCGCGGATATTATTCTGGATATGGGTATAACAGGTAAGTTGAAGATAAACTAAAATTTATTAACGAGCCAATGGTCAGTGTGTTTGTATGTATATGCACCTCTATGATTTCTGTAAATCATCTTCAACCAGTGTACAAGTGATTGGGATTGGGGATAGTATACCCAACCTGTCCCAAGTGTGCTGTTGATGTAGTGAGGCTGTGCTTGTTCTGGCCCTGGTCTTGTTGAAACATCATGAAAATCTTCCGTATGTGTATGGGAATTGCATTCCTGAATTAACTGAGTGCCCAGTTGTCATTGTTTCAACCTGTCTTCACTTCAAAGCAACATGGAAATTAAAATACAATGAGGGCCCAAATTGGTCAACATACTCACTTAGCTCCTCTAGACCATATGCTACTTGTTTTGGGTAGATTGAGCAAGTTGGGAAGCCATGTGTGTAATGTCCCCTATTTGGTATACTTAGAATTCTGCCCTAAAATCACAATTGCCAAATAGGAGACATATTTCATTAAATAACAACTTCTGATAGACTCTAGTTTAGCCAATGATTCATAATATAATATAATTAATTGATCATTATTTGACATATGTATATTGATCTAGATGAGTAACTCACAATGCTGATTCTGAATTATTATCCTCTCAATAATCCATCATTGGGGAAGATTAGAGAAAGAACCTCAAGAGGGTGCTAGGAGTCTTTCCTACTTCTAAGCCCAAGGGTGGGTAGTCAACCCCCTTGTCTACTTAGCAAGGAATCTCCCCCTCCCATTCATGTACTTCCAGCTCTTCTTCCCATGAACAAATTATAGAGGCCTCAATAATGTATGATCAGATTGATAATGCAATATGAACTACAACTATCAACCATCGTAGAGGTTGGAAAGGAAATCGCAATAGGGTGCCCAGAAATCCTCCTATCTAAGACCAAGAGCGGACACTCACCCTCTTGGCCACAAGTGGCAGGCACATTGGACATCCAGCATGTGGTGGTCTACATAGATGGTGATCTCATATCTATTCCTCTTCCTTGCATTTCCTCTTCTCTTCCCCATGATTGCTTGCTGGGTTATAGATAGATTAATGATTTAGAATATGCATATCCACATACCACATTCACCCTCTTGGCCACAAGTGGCAGGCACATTGAACATCCAGCATGTGGTGGTCTACTTAGATGGTGATCTCATATCTGTTCCCCTTCCTTGCATTTCCTCTTCTCTTCCACATGATTGCTTGCTGGGTTATAGATAGATTAATGATTAAGAATATGCATATCCACATACCACACTCACCCTCTCTCTTAATCCACATACCACAAACTGATTTTATATCTCTTATTACTTGGAGAAAGGGTGCGAATGGAGAGTCATATCCTTTTCAAAAGCTATTACCCTTTTTTTGATTAATCCTTATGAAGTTCGTTGCCTTTTGTGAACTTCAAGCGCTGCATATTAAGACACATTAATTGCTGCATTAACACATAATAATCATTGCTTCTTTAATGAATTGCTATTCTTTATATGTTAATCACTGCCTATAATAATATACTATTTCATTTGTAATTGCTGTTTACTAATTGCTGCTTGTTAGTTATTATAAATTGTTGCCTTAATTATTAACAATCGCTGCTGCTTATTATATGTTATTTTTAGCATATTGTTTTTATATTAGTTTCATATGTATATTTCTATATTATAATAATATCAAATTGCTTTATTTTGTATTGTTATATTTGATAATTATAATTATAATATTATCTAATGATAATTATAACTATAATATTATCTAATGATAATTAGAATTATAATAATATTAAATTGCTAATATTTCTTTTATTTTTAATATTTATTTTGTTATTTTATTTTATTTATTTATTTGCATTTCAATGCTCTAAATCTTAGTGTTACAATTTTGGGGGCATGACAATGTGGAAGGTTAGCTTGGGGCTGGAGATTTTTTTGCCACAGGCTGAGCAATTTTCTGATCTCCATATGGGGTAGGAATTGCAGGTGTTTGAATTACATAGATTCTTTTTGGAGTGAGTTAAATTCTTTTACATTTCCCTTCAAATTTTGCCCTTAGTTTGAGTTTTCAGTGCATTTCTGAAAACAAGCAGTTGGAAACATGTTAAATTGTTAATGGGAGAGTGGTCCTAGTATAGGGGATGGAGATGGGTATCTGTATGACACTTGAGAAAAAAAGATGGGTATTGTGTGATTCCAGAAGTAATATATTTATTGAAACATATTCACAAATATAAGAATTTAAAAAAGGAAGAAAATAGTATATACTATGCTTAAACTACTTAAAAAAAGACATAGAATGTGTAAAATTATAAAATTTTAAATTACACTAATGAAATCAGATTATGAAGGTTAGTGAACAGGGTTAGGTAGTAGGGATAGGGGGCCTCTTTACATGTTTTAATTTTTTTTATATACGATTCTAGTTCGAGTTACGAGACTACATGTGAGGTTTAGGGAGACACAAGACGAAGTCTTCTGGTATCAGGAGACATCTTGATACTAGTCTCTTCCAAAGATGTGTCTCCTGGTAACATTGGTTGGCAACAGACCTTAAAAGAATTGAGCAGCAATAGTGAAAATTTTGAATATGTGGCTGAAAACTTACTTGCTAAATTGAAGAGACAGAGAATGAGAGTGAGTGATATGGGAAGTGTAAGTGCCAACTGAAAACCCATATGCATGCCCTTGCCAAATTATGACAATTTAATGGGCCTTTCCAATTTTATAGATCCTTGTTTTAATTTGTTAGAGAATTAGACAACAAACTAGAAAATAATATTGGCTGTCACAATTTTCTAGGCATATGATTTGAAGGGAGCTACAAGGCAATAGATCACCTCATTCAATAAATGGAGATGGAAATGGAAATGGACGTACCTGGACGAATCCAGGAGAACCTGCGGTTGAGGCTGCCTAAAAGAGCAAGAAACTAAAAATAATCAACTTTTCAAACATAAAAAATACCATTAAATGCCATGGTCACCCTTAAAGTGAGATGTAATATGTATCTCAATTCATTTCACAAACACAAAAGGCCACAAACAACATTTTTTGCCTCCAAGCTGCCATTGTTAGATTTTGAAGGTTGTGTCATTTTTTTCAAAGGTGAGAGCTTCAAAGGAGTTTGACCTTATAACAACAAGGGAGAAATAGCTGCACAAAGAAGATCTAATCATCAAAGGTGAGTGAATCTTTCATTTTTTTTCAAATTTTCAATAATTTTTTAAAAGAAAATCAAGTTTTTTTTTTAAATTTTTTAAATTTTTTTTATTAGTTTTTTTTGGCAAGTTTTGAATTTTTTTAAAAACTTTTTATGCATAATAAGGGGTTATAATGCTAGTTTTTTCTAAAAAAATTAGTTGTGTTAATTTGTAATTTTTTAAATTTTTGCTTCATACAAAATGGCCCATAGTTCTAATTTAGTTGGCCTAGATGTAGAGAGTCAATTGAAATATGATGCATTGTCACCTCTTTGGTGACATACGACAATGATTCAACAAATTCACAGTGGTGGGGGTTATGTTTGGTGTTGTAGCCAGTGTGGAATTTAGTATAAGAGCTTGTATTTTCGAGTGAAATCTCACTTATGCACTATTCTTTTTCAAGGAATAAAATCTTGCCTTGGGCCAAATAAAAGAGGGTTTCCAAAACAACAAATATTGACATATTATTGAACAAGAGGAGGCTGACATGGCATGTAATAAATCAAAGGCTATTGCACATCCTCTTGGCAAGAGAAGCTCGCAAAGACCTAGTGGCTTATCACAACCAGCTGGCCCAATTTCATTCAAATGCCACCATCTTTTGAAGGAGATAATATTTCGGTTTCATGAAAAAGAGGCCATTGGAGAATGCCTTAAAAAATAGAGTGAGTGAGATTGTAGATCAGGGCATTGCTCGTTGCATATATGGCAATGGGCTTCCTTTCAACCTTCTTATAGCACCTTATTGGCGGGAAATGGTGACAACCTTTTCTAATACAACTTTTGATTATGTTAGTCTTGGGTATGAAAAGGTGCAAACCACCTTATTGGCGAAGGAGAAAGCTTCAATAGAGGCATCATTGAGAGTAATTAAGGATACAAGGCCCAAAACAAGTGCATCCATTTTTTATGGATGGAAAGATTGCAAAAATAGACCATTGATCAATATTATAGCAGTGTCCCTTAAAGGGGTGATGTTTTTGAAGGCAGTGGATTGCGAGGGGCAAATAAAAGATGCAAGTTTGGAATCCATTGAAATGGTGTGGTCTGAAAATGTTGTCCAAGTCATAACGAACAATGCTAAAAAATTGTAGGGCAACTGGGTCTATAGTGGAGGATACATATAGTCACATATTTTGGACACCATGTGCAATCCACTCAACTCAATTTGATATTGCAAAAGATTGGAACACAAATTGAGTGAGTCAAACAAATATACATGGAAGGTGAACAAATCCAAATGTTTGTGACTAATCATCATATGTCACAAGGCATCTTCAGGACCTTCTCCAAGTTGGAGTTGTTGAAAGTAATTTAAATTTGATTTTATAAGATATTTTTTAATTTTTTTAATTTTATTATTTATTTTTTTTGTTCAAGGGGTGAACGCTTTTAAATCGAAGCTATGAACTGGAATACAACCACTCAACAATACCACCCCAATGGGGTTTGAACCTTGGTGGCAAGAACAAGAATGCCACCTTTAAACCATCACACCATGCTAATATCGGCTTAATTTTAATTTTTTATTGCTGATTTGTGACATGTATTTTTTTATACTATATTACGTTGTTGAAACTCAATTTGCATCTCACACAATTGTATTAAGAGAACTCGTGAAGGTGCGAGAGGCGAGAGGCCTTGAGTTCTATGGTCATCAACAACATGTGGAGTGTATGGAGGCAGTCAAACACAAAAAGAGCCCAAAAAGTAAAAGCATTGATCCTAGATGATGAGTGGTGGGCTTGTGTGGATTATGTTTTGAATTTCATGGAGCCCATCATGAGCATGATTAGGTATGCTGATATTGACCGCCCATGTTTTGCCGAAATTTATGATGGCATGGATTCCATGTTGGAGAAAATAAGAGCAACAATAGAAGCCAAGGAACATGACGAAACGAAAACATTTTTCAAAGTTGTGCAAAAGATTATTGTTGACTGTTGGACCAAGACAACGACCCCTTTAATCTCTTAGCATTTGCTTGGTTGCAAAAGTATTATAGCAAAGAGGTACTTTTATTGTCGAGGACGATGCTACCATATAGGGATGGGGAGGTTGCAGCTGGCTATAAGGCTGCATTTAGAAAGATATTTTAGATGAAGATATCCAAAGTACTGTATTGAGCGAGTTTGGCCACTTCATATCTTCAAAACAACATGATATTTCTGCTCTTCTAGACAAATATAGGAAAAGTGTTGATGAGTGGTGGTATCTACATGGTCAAGGCTCCATTTACCTGGAGCCTCTTGCAATTAAAACGCTCTCCCAAGAATGTATCTTTTTATTTATTTATTTTCTAGTTTTTCATTTGATGCTATTATGCTATATGTTATATTTTTATTTTATAATAATATAATTTTATAATTTATATTTAGAGTTTTGAACTTATAAAATTAAATACTAAATGTTGTATCAAACTCAATAGGTTGGAAGTTCTTCAGCTGAGCAGAATTGGAGTACATACTCCTTCATCCTCTCGGTCAAGTACAATCGTTTGGGTGCAAAAAAGCAGAGGATTTGGTCTATATACACTCCAACCTTCGTCTCTTGTTGCATGAGAAACCTAAATACAATGAGGATGTGACAAGCAATTGGGATCTAACCCCTAAGTGTGTTGATTTAGACGCTACAGTTGCACAGCTTGCCAAAGTCTCTATAGATGAGGCAATTTCTGCACTTGAAACACCTTAATGCTTTTGATGAAGAAGAATATGAAGACTAATAAATATTGACTGTAATTTGAATTTTCATTGTGTAATGACATTTTGAGACTTGAGTATTTTTTTTTTTTGGCAAATTATGAACATGAGGTATTTAAAGATTCTATTTGTTGGCAATTATGAGTATCACTGTTCTTATAATTGAATATATATATATATATTCTGTAACTGTACCCAAGGAAAAAAATGCCGTACTGCCATATTGGTACCCTACCTGTACCTGAATGGGTATCTTAGTGAAATGGAGCCTGATCGTAACGAAGACAATAATTCCTCTAAGCTAAAAATAATGTCTCTCTTTATTTGGAGGAAATGAAAACAAACTGAGGGCAAGAAAGTAAACTATTAACAATAATATACAATATTGGCAGTTAAATTTAGTCACTGGAATTACATTATTATATAGCATTCAGAGAAGAAATAGAACAACTGAAGACTAGAGTTGATTGAAGCAAAAGCAAGAACAGAGCAAAAGGGTATTTTATCTCTGGTCTTTCTAGAAGTGATAAACTTTGTAATACAAACAAGAAAAACCATTGAAGAAATTCACTTACAGCCTCATTGGTACAAAAAGAAAAGTAAAATCCAGCACAAATTCAATCATTTGCTCTCAGTTTCAAACTTACAGAAATTAATCAGACAAATACAGCCACTGCTCATGAGTTTCCAGAACAGTATTGAGACCTTTTGGTAATTATCAAAAGATAAAAGGTAAGCATATTTTTTTAGATCCCAGACCCCTCAGCACACCACTTGGGCATATCAAAACCTCATTTTGAACACAAGAAAACTACTTTATGTTACTATGTAACTATATTTCTGAACTCCTTAGATTTTGACAACATATCCAAGCTCGAGAAAATAGAGCCTTTCTAATCCACCTATATCTGTATTGGTGTCACCAGATGTTAGTCAAGGTCAACCAAATAAGGATGGATTTGTCAATTAATTGTCATCGATTGAGGAAGGAACTTGTTAGTTAGACTACCATCAATCGAGGCTTGGATTGCCTATGATTGAGGAAGCATAGAGTATATAGGTAACGTTGGGAGGAAAATAAAAGTACACTTCAAAAATGCAAGAAAAATAAAATGAAACTTTATTCTCAAACTTGGGATGTTGTCAACCTAATTTCTTGGGGACAAAATCTCTCAAGAAGGGTTTCATAGTCCTAATTTCTTAGGGATGAAAACCCTTAAGAAGCAATTTGTGATACAAAGTGTCAGCAAGACCATGTGGAGCATCATCAGGAGTATCAAAGTGTTTAGATTTGCATGTTGCAAGGTGTCATTAGGATAATCAAAGGCATAGTAGGTGCACCCAATAAGTTGCATCAATCTAGTGAATTTCAAAGGATGTATATCAAAACAACAAATATTGGTTTATATTAAAAAACAAAAGGATGTCGACATGGCATGTAATAGATCAAAGACTATTGCACATCCTCTTGCCAAGAGAAGCTTGCACAAAACTCCTAGTGGCTTATCACAACCAGCTGGCCCACATCTTTTCGTGCCAATGCCACCATCTTCAGCAGGAGATAATGTTTTGGTTTCATGAAAAAGAGGCCCATTGGAGAATGCCTTCAAAAATGAAGAGGGAGATTGCAGATCAGAGCATTGTTTATTGCATTTATGGCAATGGGCTTCCTTTCAACCTTGTTAAATTACCTTTGGCGGGAAATGGTGGCAACCCTTTCCAATACAACTTTTGATTATGTTAGTCTTGGGTATGAAAAGGTGCAAACCACCTTTTTGGCGAAAGATAAAGCTTTAGTAGAGACACCATTGAGAGTAATCAAGGATAAATGGCTCAAAGCAAGTGTGTCCATCATTTTCCGATGGATGGAAAGATTTCAAAAGTAGACCATTGATCAATGTTATATTAGTGTCCACTAAAGGGCAATGTTTTTGAAGGTAGTTGATTGTGAGGGCAAATAAAAGATGCCAGTTTTATTGCCAATATCCTCATAGAATCCATTGAAATGGTGGGGTTTGAAAATGTTGTCCAAGTCATAATGGGTAATGCTAAAAATTGTAGGGCAGCTGGGTCTATAGTGGATGGTACATATAATCACATTTTTTGGACACCATGTGTAGTCCACTAACTCAATTTGATATTGCAAAAGATTGGCACACAAATTGAGTGGATCAAGCAAATCTACATGGAGGGCGAGGAGATCCAAATGTTTGTGACTAATCATCATGTCACAAGGCATCTGTTGCCGTTGCACCAAAAGATCGTTCTGTTAATGCTCGATATAACCGCCAGAATTAATGAATCCATGGGAGGTGGTTAAGCCATGTCACAAACCCGAGCGTTGTGTTGCACAACACAAGGAGACCAAGGGCGCACACCTTGCAAACCCCCTGCCTCCCCCACCCCAACGCAAGTTAGGGGTTTGAACTTGTGACCTAGGCTTTGATACCAAATGTTGCAAAGACGGTTGCCGTTGCACTAAAAGATCGACTTGTTAATGCCTGATACAACTGCCAGAGTTAATGAATCCATGGGAGGTGGTTAAGCCATATCACGAACCGGAGCGTTGCGTTGCGATGCACAAGGAGACCAAGGGCGCACAGCTTGCAACAACATCTTAAGGAGCTTCTCCAAGTTGGAGTTGTTGAAGGTAATTTAAGTTTGATTTTTAATATATTTTTTAATTCTAATTTTTTATTGTTGATTTGTGACATGTATTTTTTATACCATGTTAGGTTGCTGAAACTTGATTTGCATCTCACACAATCATCTTGGGTTAGTGCAATCGATTGGGTGCAAAAAATGTTGAGGATTTGGTCTTTGTGCACTCCAACTGGTGTCCCTTGTCATGAAAGAGACTTGATTACAATGAGGGGTTGACGAGGAATTGGGATTTAACTCTTGAGTGTGACCAATTAGATGCTACAATTGCACAAAGATGATTCAGCCTTTGCACATAACATGGCTAGTGGGAATGGTGCTGTAGTTGATTTGGTTCAAATGAAATTGAACTAAATGTTGATTATGATGCTTTTGATAAAGAGTAATAGGCAAATTATTATTTTTAAATAAAAAGGGGTAAAAACTTTATTGAAATCAAGAAATTAATAGTACATAATTAGAAAGCACCCAAGAAAGGAAAGCCGAAGAACACCCAACCAAGACCAAAAACCACCACCCACACAACAACAAACACCTTAACTAGTTAAATCATTAGTGATAACCCTCTCCAAATCATGCCAATAATCAGGGGATAATTGCCCCCAACCCTCAATCTTCCAATCCTCGTCATGCTTCGAAGCCCACTTGGCCAAACAGTCAACAACCCTATTCCATTCATGCAGGATGTGGGTAAAGGACACCACCTCTAGCATAGAGCACATTTGAAGAATCTGATGAACCACCATAGCCAGCTGTAATTAGCATCAGTCAACTTTTTCTCATTCAACAAATTAACAATAATCTGTGAGTCCGATTCACAAATTACCTTACGCCAACCCAAAGCATAGGCGCGCTCAATAGTCCAATGAATTGCTAGCCCCCTCCATAAGGTTGTTAGAGTGCTGCTCCTTATGTATGGAGAAAAAGAAAATAACCGAGCCAAAATAGTCTCTTCCAACATCTCCAATCCCACCAAGCCCAGGATTACCCCTAGAAGAGCCATCAGTATTGATCTTCAAAAAATCCTCTGGAGGAGGGAACCATCTTCCAACCCTTTGTTCTTTTTAGCTCGCCTACCTCTTCTGGCACAAGCGGAGTTGAAATTCAACCCCAGTAAGCCCAATTTGTTGAAAATCTCATCATCACTCCTTTCCAAAGGATACATCACTTCACATTTAGCTTCCACTATCTCCTGGATCATACCAACAACTCTTTGCCAAACCTGTTGCACCATCATCCTATCCCCACGAAAAATCCTATGATTCCTTTCCAACTAGATTTGCCATAGGATGAAGGTAGGACCAATGCATCACACAATCTGGAGGAAAGGAGCCCGAGTAGGCGGCCTTCCCAGGTTCTTCCAGAATTCAACAAGGGAAGAAGCATGAACACAAGGATGTTTCCAAACACCCCACTAGAAATGCCAAAGTAGCATAGAAAAGGAACACCAAAAAAACAAATGGGAAGAATCCTCCTCACTGCAACCGCACAAAACACAAACAAAAGTGCCTTGGAATACTTGCTTCCAAATATTATCCTAGGTCAAACATCTATTCCAAGCTAGAGTTCACACAAAACAATTACACTTCGGCTAGGAGAACTTGTTCGACACATGCTTCCACCAAGGAACCTCCACCCCCCCAAACTTACGAGCCAACAACTCTTGATACCCACTAGCCACAGTAAAGGCACCCTTAGGATTCAAACTCCAAGCAAGGACAACCTTGTCCCTAAGAGAGCTGCAGTGTCTACTAGTCAGAATATTTTGAAGCTCAACACATTCCTCCTCCAACCCAACAATGGGCCAATCACAAGGATCCTTCCACCTAGTCACCACCGACTGCTCACAGGGGTTAGAAGTCTTAAAATCAATCACCCTTGACCAGCCAGCTTCCAAGAAGGGCTAGCCAAGATTCAACAAATTAGGATACTGACATAGAATGGGGAGAAAACCATCCCAAGAATCAAACCAAAAGAGCGCCTTAGCCCCCCTATTACATATCCAAAACAAGCCCTCCTTGATTAGTGCAATCCCTTTCTTAAGCGTTCTCCAAATCACAAAACCTTTCACCACCAGAGGATAACGAGGGACCTCCTCCTTCGGACCCCCCCAAAGGTACTTGTGAGATAAAATCCTGGCCTAGATATGAGCTTTTCCAAACACTAACGCCAATAAAACTTTGCAACTAATGCCAACGTAGTCAGAGTCGACTGCCGCAACCCAAGACCCCCCAACTGCTTCGGACTACACACAATATCCCACTTCACAAGACTCCACTTAGAGGAAGACAAACTGCCTGCCCATAAGAATTGTCTAGCCAAAGAGTCCAAATTCTTAACAAATCCAGTTGGAGCCACCTAGAGCATACATCTATACATGGGAAGAGCCTGCTCCATTGATTTAAGCAACTGAACCCGCCCAACAAAGGATAGCCATCTATGAGTCCAATGATTAACCTTTGCATGAAACTTGTCAAGAATATTTTGCCAAGACTCCCTAGGAAGAATACTAGAAGAGATAGGAATGCCAAGATAAATTAAAGGAAGAGATCCAATCTAAAACCTCAAGATACGATCAATCTTCTGTTGAATAAGTCACAGAGTGTTGAAGAAGAAGATAGAAGATTTATCTTCATTAATCATTTGACTAGAAGCCACAAGATAAGTATCCAAAGCCTTGCGCAAATTTGTAGCTTCTCTGACCTTAGCCATACCCATCAAAGCAGTATCATCCACAAATTGCAAGTGAGATTGAGGAGGCAAACCATTTCCCCAATCCCATCCCTGAATAAGATCCAACTCCACATTTTGCTTCAATAGTCTCCCCAACCAAATAAATAAGGAGAGAGAGGATCCCTTTGATGTAGGCCTCTAGTAGCCCCAAAAAGAGAGGAAGGCTCACCATTTATCAAAATTGAAAAGGAGGTGGAAGTAACACAACACATAACCCACTGTATCCACTCCTTAGCAAAACCAAAGGCGATAAGAACTTTATGCAAGAAGGACCACTTAACTCTATAATAGGTCTTCGCCATATCCTGCTTGATGAACATAGCCTTTTCTTTGGAAGATGCCATAGAATGAATAGTTTCAATAGCAATGACCACCCCATCTAGAATTTGCCGATCCTCCACAAAACCACTTTGTTCCTCAGAGATAAGTCATCTAAGCCATCGCTTCAACCCCTTTCAGCAATCAACTTGGAGATGATTTTATACACAACATTACAAAGGGAAATAAGGTGAAACTGACCCAACCGATCCACCCCCTCACATTTAGGAATGAGAGCAAGGAAGGTAGAATTCAAAGCTCTCAACATCTGCTTATTTCTTTGAGACTCACAAACCACTTCCAACAAGTCCAGCTTAATGATATCCCAGAACTCCTAAAAGAATTCAATTGGAAATCCATCGGGGCATGGGGCTTTCCCTCTCTTCACTTGAAAGACAGTAGCCTCCAATCCATCCATCAAAATGTAGCTCAAAAGGTGCTCATTCATCTCCTCCATAACGAAAGATGGGATACAAGACAAAACCTGATTTTCTTCCAACACATCCTGAAAATCCTCTCTAAATAAAGAAGCAAAGAACTGCGAAGCTTCTCTAGACATATTCTGCCAAGAATATAAATGCTCACCCTCTTGTCATTCACAAGAATAGGAATAGAATTACCATGTCTCCTGGCTTTCATCGAATTAAAGAAGAATGCAGTATTTTTGTCCCCCTCCTGCAACCACTCAACATGAGCCTTTTGCTTCCAAAAAATCTCCTCACGCAGCTCACACTCTTCAAGAGCTTTCAAAGCCCTCGCCTCCTTACTAGGTAAATCCTCTGAAAGGCCCAATTCCCTTGTCTCCCGAGTAATGACATCCAAGTTGTCTTGAGCAGCAATCTTAGCATGAAAAATATTTCCAAAACACGGAGTAAAATGCAAATTATTGAATGTTGATTGTAATTTTCATTTTGTAATGACATTTGACTAGTCACTGAAATATCATATTTTGAATTTACGAGTATTTTCTTTCTTGCAAATTATGAGGGATTGAAATATTTTGTTTATCAACAATTATGAGTATTATTGTTTATATATATATAAGAACAATAATACTCACATATATACACACACATATATACATGAACTTTTATGTGTACCAAATTCCGTCCCCATACTAGGATGAGCAACTTAGGGTCTATGGCATGCTCCTTTGTTTTTTTTTCTAATTATCATAAATAAGCTAAAATTTACTAGTCTGTTATGGCTCTCTAATTGACTATCGTTTCTCTAAGTTTGCTCTGAGAGATTGGTTGAGAAAAAAAACACCCTTAAAATTGGTGTGGCTAGTTCAGAACTTGTATTTATTGAAGGCCAATTTCAGTCCTTATTTGTGTTCTGCATTTATTAATATAGTTTCTAAACTACTTGGCCTTCCTTAAATTGGTGAAAGATAATTGTGCTAGAGAGTTCAATTTTGAAGAGGTGCATTTTTTTTTAGTGAAATACATAATGGATAGATGATCATAGTACCTACTAATAAATAATATTTTGTTAATTTAAGAATCCAAGAGAGCCATAAAAATAGATTTTGAGTAGGTTCAGTTTTTATAACATTCTAGAAAAATCAATAATTTTTTTTGTATGTGTGTAGAATGAAACATAGACTGTAAAAATACTAATTGTTTCCTAAATTGGGTAAACTAATAAAAAATATACAGATAGAGCAGTGCATATATATGTGAGGGACATGTTCACAATAAAATATAAATATAAATGGTATAATAAATATAAATCTTAAACAGTATAATAAATATAAATGGTATATATATAGAATAGGATAAAGGATTTAGTTAATCCAGGGAAAATTTTTGTCTAGGACATTGCAATAGAGCTTCCCTTTTTTGTATGTTTTGAAGTTTTAGCACTAAAGCAAAATGGCATTGGTAATGTTTTTATATGCATTTGGTGTACATAAATGTTCTATGGAAGCAACATTTTGAGATCTCTTTAGTTTGGTTCTAAGTTGAAATTGGATTGATTTAGGTGTAGGTAATTAAAGATGAGTCCTTGCAGTTGAGTGGGATGAACCCAATTGTTGAAACTGAAAGCATTGGAGTTTTCAACAAAGGTTTTGCTTCTGATAGAGGATGCTAGGTGCATATTGTGTGTGTGTTTGATGGTGGGGATATCTCTTGGTTGTGGTACTTAAGCCAAGGGTTAATATAAAAAACAAGGGGTAATTTGCCAAGTAATGATCGAAGAGAGACAAGTCCTTGTAATGTTTTTCTGTAGAATTATTTGTTAAAAGAGGGTAAGAAAATGATGCCATTATATGGATCTAAAAGCTATTTAGTAGATTAAAGCTTTAAATACATCTGAAATAATACCAAAAGTGATACTTGTTTGCATAAGTTTACTATCGTCTAATAGTTGCCAAATAGAAATAATTTATTATTAAGGAAAGACAAGGCAATTTACACTTGGCTAGCATTTTTACTATGATAAATCATAAAAATAAACTTCATATTTTGTTAGGCTTCTATTTGTAATGAAATATTCTATGATTCATCTCTTTGTAATTGGATTCAATTGGACTCCTTTCATGTTGAATTCAAATGTCTTCCATGAGTCAACAAAAGTTAACCCTATGGGTACACATCATTAGAAATAGGATGGATGGACATAGCTACATTGCAAAGCCTACATGTGATTGCAGTTCATAATTGGTTTACAAGACCAGTTCATGGAGTTAATTAATTTCCTTTATTAATTATTAAATGCTTCCATTGAAGGCCATGAGCCCTCTATGTAGATCTTACGTTATTGGATACATGGGTACCCAGGGATGTACTTGTTCCGAACAGGTCTGGGTATGGAACCTGACCTAGGTATGCCCAAGGTTTGTACTGGTAAATGAGGGTTGATATGGGCTAAACTAGGAGGAAAAAAAAGTTTTGAAAAAAAAATTCCCTATTTTTTGAGAGAAACCATCTTTTGACTCCACAAAGAGGCATGCATTGTCTTGAATGTTTCCTTTTGGCACTCTGCTAGATTTCCTAAATGGCTTCAGATGGCTCTCTGTCACTCCATTGTCACGTCATACACATACTTTTTCTTGGCTTTAGAGAGATGACAATAATTTGGAGGTTTGACACAATTGATACAAAAACTCAGGCACATAACTGTTTATAATTTCTCTCCCCTCGTTGGGTGTTGTTGCTGCACCTAATGGATTAGTATGCCTATGGATGGTTTGGAACCAATATTCAACATATTACTAATTAATCCTCTCTCTCTCTCTCTATATATATATATAAAATAGTTCCAAATTGATATCTCTCAGCATTTTTGTAGATAGATATATTTAAGATATCTATACCAGCTTATTTATTACTAGCTTTTTTTTGACAGATCAAGTGAAGGAAAAGGGCCCTCTCCCTTTTATTAAAAATTAAACAATTTTGCATAAGATTCAAACTCAAATTGGGCTGAGAAAAAGACAACACATGATGCAACCATGACTATGATTGATAAGCCTAACCGTAGAGCCTAAAAACATGATAGTTGGAAGTGCCAAAAACAACATTAACTTTGAATTGTCTCTCCCAGTTTTGACATGGGAGTTGAGGAGAATTTGATGCCGACTAGAATCATTTCTAAATGGAGCTCTTTTTTGCATCTACACAATAATCCGACAATCATTTTCAGTCCCATCCTCATTGATTAGTTGTTGAGCAACATCACTGTCTTGATGTCGGCTGACATTCTTCATCCTCACGCTGCTTGGGGCAATTGAATAGGGAAAATTCTGAGTCATTTGAATTTGTGTGAGAAACCTCTATGAGTGTTTGAAGGAGAGCCAGGAGCAATTTTTGCGGCAGAAATAGAAAAATGGTAGGAAAGAGTGTTATTCTGCCACGAGGCATGACTGGATGATTTCTGTATGCTGTTAGGGCAATCTGTAGCAACATGGCCTATGTCATAACATTTACAATAATGAAAAGGCAGCCCTTTGTAGTTTAAAAGTTGAATCCAAGAGCAATTTGCAACTTTCAAAGTAATGTCTACAGGGAGATCCTTTGATATGTCCAATTGACTAGAATGCAAGTGGAAGGACTATGGGTGAATGTTGTAGTAACCATATCAATAGCTTTAAAATTACCTAGAGAATTGCCAATGGCTTCAAAACGTGACTCGATCCAGAATTGGAGTGGCAGATTTGGAAGACAGACCTAGGTTGGAACGATAGTGAAGGATTCTGTGGTGTGATTGAAATAGGGTGGATGCCACAGTTTTAACATTAAGGAATGTTGTCCCCAAATCCAGAATTGGTTGTAGAGAATTGACTCAGGATCTTGTATTTCTCATACTTTTAACCCCTGACAATCATGTGAGGATGCCAGTAATCAGATATCCATTTATTAAGCTCTGGAAGGCTTGACTAAAGATGATTTAATAATTTATATTTATATTTATTTTAATATATTTATATATATTTCTAGTTTTATGAGATATATGGGTTGAATCGGGGCCCACTCCCATTACAACATTTTTTGAAATTACCAGGCCTACTACTTAGCATGAACACCACATAATGGCCTGTACTTGTACTTGCTGCTATATACATCTCTATCTGCAAATTTCTAGTTTGACTATGGCTGCCTTAATTTTTCCATCTACTCCACTTGCCACATCCTTCAGCACTACCTAGCTGCATTCTACCTGCAATTCTAGTTGGGCTACCGCCTAGTATGCCTTACAGTGCAAAGGTGTCCTTAGGGAGAGTTGAACTTTCGTATCCATCATGAGAGCCAAACAATCCAACCACTTGACCATGCTCTCGTTGACAATATAGATATGTTATTATTATAGTTCTATATTTATACATATATTTATGGGCAAACCCAGCCATACCAAACTTGGGAAAAGAAAAAAAATTGCCGAATCCGAACCTGCAACAGGGTGCAAATCAATCGGAATGGAATAAACATGTGGGAAACCCATGAGAGAGAAAGTATCTTGGCCATTTTTTGAATTGGAAGATTGGTTAGAGTCTAGAGAGAATTGATTTTTCTCTCAGTAGTTTCTGTAGAGTGGCTTAGAGCCTATCCTTGTCTTTATAAGGGAAAAACAGTTTCACATGTTACTAAAGATACTGTTACCCATGTATTTGAATGCTTGCCAGGGTTAAAAGTATGAGAAATGGAGATTTGTGGCCATTTGATCAGCAACATACATCAAATTTATATTTTCTAGTTGATATGCTCTTCATTGTGCTCTTCAATTAGATGTCAGTTCTGTAGTGGTTCACTCCCATGAAGAAAAAAAACTACACATTGGTTGAAAAACAAAACAGGGAAGTTGAAGGCTTCCAAGAACTCTAAGTAAAACACAAAGAAACCTACAAAGCCAGCCACCAAATCCAACAACAAAATGTCACCAAAGGTTGTCATTAACCAAAGATTATAGTTCACTGCTTGACCTAGAATACAGATCATAGAGACCAACCTGATCCTGAGCAGAAAGACGAAGGGCATTGGAAAAACCACCATAAGAGAAAACAGGAAGATAGATGGCATTGGAAATATCCTGCCTCCCATCCTTGGCAATAATTTGCAAATTTTCGTTACACTTGGCTAGACCTTGGCAGAACTTAAGATGTCTGCCTTCTGCTTCTCTGGAGCCATAGAGAATTGTTGCAAAACCTCAACCACTCCCTTGAGACCAGAAACATTGAGGAGAGAATCTTGACCACTGCTAGAGCGAACGACAGAGCTTTTTCTCAAAATTTTCCAAGATGGATGTCCTGGTTTTGAGGACCACCAGGATTTGGCTAAATCATCCTCTCCAAGAACAAATTTTACAAAAAACAAAATGCATTTGTCTACAATGTAAAAGAAGCTCCTTAGGTGATGGTCAGAGACTGCAGCACCACAGGGGGGATCCTTGAGACCAAAGCAATGCGGAATAAGGGGATTTCTCAGATCCATTGCTTTTAAAGAAACTTGAGAAGCATCCAATACAATAGAGAAAACTAACACATTGCAGGAAAAAGCTCCCAAACTCTGCATATAAAACATTACTGGCTGTGAGGAAGTTGACCTAAATAATTACTTGCCACAAGCCTGCTCCCTGAGGGGACGTCACCACCTAGGCAGCACAATCAATGACATCCATGGCTAATCATGATGACTACAAATAATAAAAACCCTGCCATCCCAGAGCATTAAATAACACATGGTATAGATCTAAAATAAGGTTCAGTAGAAATATCCAACAGGAGATAATCTGCTTGCGATAAATGTTACATAGACTATTCATCAGGAGAAGAACAAATTTTAGATGAGAACAGATGCTGGTCAGTTCCAGCATTTGCCAAATAGTCTGCCACATAACTCCTCAAATTACCAAGAGAGAGTCTCCTTCCACTTCCAAGTCTTTGCACAAAAGGGAAACCACCAATTTTAGATCCCACAAAAGGGACAAAGCTTCTTCCTCATTGTTAGATTTAGGACATAAATAAAATTAGTCACCACAAACGAAAAGATGAGGGGATGATCTCATGACCATGCCTGCACTAGTCTACCCAGGATCGCCCCTTGAAGCTCCATTGAAATTCAGATTATCCTTCTTACCATGGGACGTTTAATCTTATTCTCACCCTATTAATGTGGTGTAGATGTGTGTAATTTTGGTGATGCTCGAAATTTTAAAAGAAAATTGAAGCCAATTAGTGTCAGTAGACACAATATGCTAAAGCATATGCACACATTGAAGCTGTAATGTTATCTCTTGATGATTTCTCTACTGCTATTGTCTTTGTATGTGGTGTATGAGAGGGCAATTTTTTATTAGCATGCAAAATGTAGATAAGGCATTTATGTATTATGGAGATGAATGCAAAATGTTTATGCTAAGGCCTCACTATCAAAATTCTTCATTTTATAAATCTGCATGAAAAGTACTTTTTCATTTTTATTTGCTTCAATTTTTATGATTAGAACATAGTTGTTAAACACTGGAATTTGACTTGTATATGAGCCATTGTAGAATTGAACACTATCCTCAAATTTTACATGCAGTATTGTAATAAATAAGGTTAAGATTATTCATTATCCTAACCTTGGAGAAGGGATTCTATGAAATCTTCTGCTTTTCTTAGATTTCTTGATTCTGTTTAAGATTGCGTGTTCTGTTTTACAGATGAATGTTCCAGGCGGGAATTCTGGAGTTAACCGGAGAGGTCGTGGAAGAGCAAGGGGTGGTGGGGTAAAGTTCTTAAACTTCTATTTCTGGATGCAACTTATCATCTTATTTACAAACGTGCTTCAAACATATTCAGCTATTAACTATGGTTTACTTTGAACTAATCCTCTCTTGATGATTAACCAGCATGATGTTAAGATCAAACACATAAGACAGTTTAGCATGATAAAAAGACCTTTTATTTAAACAATTTCTTGGAGAGGATTACAAAATCACAACATAATACCTAAATGACACCAGGGGGCATTCTTGATCATGACACATCAATACTAATGTTATTTGGCCAAATTTTGTGGTTCCAACAGTCATTTAAGAATGCCAGTGACAATGTTTTATATTTGATGGGTATTGGCACTCTTAGACAATGCATCGGCTGTTCTTAGGCTAGTGTGATGTTGGATCCTACACTTACAGTTGTATCGGGACTTTGGTTATCAAGTGGATTGTATTGGCAGTATTTTCCTTGTAACCTGTGTGTTGTTCACTCAACACACATTTGTGATCATTAATTAAAGCTGAGTAACAGGGTGGATTGCAGTGGCAACATTTTCATTGAAACCTGTGGTGTTCAATCTTAACTTGCATTTTGTGATTATTGACTAAAGCTGAATAATGAAAGTGAATGTTGACAAACATTCAATCAAACGGATAAAAACGAGTACAAATATATAAGAATGGATAAGATAAAAACATGATATCACTTTGACACCAAGTGGATGGATTGCAGGTTTTGGAAACAATAAATAAAAATTGCAAGTGAAATCCTAATATATCCATTTGCTCACCTGCAAATTATCCCAAACTTGGAAGACAGCCTACTGGAAAATCTATATTGAGAAGACTAATCTAACAAACAATAATCCTCAGGTCAACCGATTTCCTCTGCTTGTGACACTTGTAAATAATATCATTTGAGGATCGAATCTTCCTTTCTTGTAGAATGGTGAAGTTTATGGACATTTGAATGGTCCTTGAATAACTAATGTTCTATCTTCAAACAAATAAGACAAGAAAGACTTACGTATCTGCCTATTGATCTTCTAAATGCATTATGTCCCACATGCTAAGATGATACCTACTATCTGTGATGAATTGTATTGTATTATATGCATTATTCTTAATAATGCCCCAGAATAGGCATATTGGACTGAATGCCAACATTTACCTAAACCTTGCAATCTTGTCTGCAAAGAAAGTTTTTAATAATATTTAGTTGGTTGATCTTGGGTCGTACAATATCAGGTCTGCCTCTTCATCTGGTATCTCCTCTCTGATGAAATCCTGATGGGAACTGCATATGTTTTGGGTGAGCATTATAAACTTTATATGTTTAACTTTAATCAACTTGTTTGTCACAAAGAACTATGTGTCACAATGTGCATTCATAGCTGCTGCTCTCTACTCTGCTTATGTCAGCTAGAACATAGGACTATACCTTTAGCTATATTGATAGCATTTCTTGAGGTATATTTGTTGTTCATCTGTTTGGCAGCATCTGGAATATGTGTATACTCTGCAGTGCACCATTCCAAAATGCAACACAATTCGGTACATTCAGATGACACTGTTGCATTACGATGAACATACTTTGGCTTGGAGGATTCATGAACCTTGACATAAGATTAACAATCAAAGATCTGAACGATTATCTGAAGTACATAATGCCTGTAAAAAATCATTGATATGAATGAAACCTCATTAATACTTTTTAAAATCATCTGAAGTGATAATTTCAATTCCTGCATTAATGAGGAATTTTTAAGAAGCCTTCCAATTTTCCATTTGAAAGTATCTTAACAATTCCCGAACATTTATATAAGAAGCAATTGAACTATTTAAAATGACTTGCTAATGTTCTCCTTTACCTCATTTGTCAGCCACTCCCAGCTATTTGTAATGTGGAAAAACATAATCAAAATGCCTTTATCCACAGTGCACACCATTGATGTAAAGGTTAGGATCCCAACTCATGAGAAGCTGAATTCATCAATGCCATGCCCAGTCAGAAAGTCATAGTCTTACTTCCCCTCCACTCTATCTCTGCATAATTCATCTAATGCTGCTATGATACTGTTTGCTTTTTATTCTCACTTTTCTACCATCCACCATGGCAAGACTTATAAAGTTCTTTTTTCCATCTATAATCTTTAGATATCCAAGAACCATATCTATCTTGCTGCCCAAATCAAGATATGCAAAACTTAAGTCGTAAAATCTCCAATACCTCAAGGTGTCAACATAGTTACCGGGATTGAAAAAAAATATTTGTTTGGGAGGCCAAAAAGCTTTGGAAATCCAGAATTTTCAAAAAAATGCAGTCAAATTTCTATGAGAATCAAATAATCTGGATTGAATCAGGGACAAATTTGGCCGGTCCAAAAAAAAAAAAAACTGGCTTGACTGGATTTGAGTCAGATGCAGCCAGATTTGGTAACTATGGTGTCAAGTGAACTAAAAACCTCAACCACATCTCTCTGTTCAATTGAATAGCATACAGTGTATACAAACTTTTTGTTTTCTGTAGTAACTACAATGCCACTGTTCGTGGCTCTAACTGGTCACCTTTCTTTATGAAGCTTTACCTGAAACCTTGCTTTGCCATTATTCTGACCAACAAAAAAGTGGGGATCATTCAAGGTATATACATGGCACTCCCAATGCTGTGCATATAAACATCATTGCCTCTGAGCAGTATATGTATGAGCGCTTCAATCAGCCATAATTTGGCATCACCTTATTGCAGCTTTATTTTATTTATGGGTTCCTGGGCGAGCTCCTTAAACACTTATTTTACAGTTCATATGCTCAGCTACTCTAGAATCTAGGTACAGTAGAAAGTCTTCTCTATCGTTTCTTTCAGCAAGATATCTTTAAGTAACTGTTTTTGAGCATTATCTTGTTTTTTAATTCTGAGGAAATCATTAATGGCTGCTACATGGTATCTTTGTTTTTTCAGATATCACATGGTGCAGTTCAATTTACTGAAGATTTTGATTTTATAGCAATGAATGAGAAGTTCAACAAGGATGAAGTGTGGGGTCAGCTTGGGAAAGGAGAATCAAAGGATAAACTGGAGAATGGAGAAGAGGAAGAACCTGCAAATGAAAATGCTGAGGAGGATGGAGCCTTGGGTCAATCTTCCAGGAGCATTCCAGACAGCTCTAGAAAGGTAGTATAATTATTTATTTATTTGTTCATTTCATTTCATTTTCTTAATTATATTAATTTATGATTTCATCAAATTCTCTGAATTCTTCCCTAAATGGTTTGTTAGTATAGTTTTCATTGTCTTGATTATCCCCATATAATTGATGTTTTATGTTTTGTCATTGTTAGTTGATTGTATTTCTTAAATGTACCTTGCCGTCTGCAGCCAGTGTATTCCAAGGATGACTTTTTTGATTCACTTTCCTGTGATGCACTTGACCGTGGAGGAAGATCAAGGTTCTCTGAGCAACGCAAAATTGACACACAGGTTGGTCAGTTTCCTTCATATGTTGTTTTTCAACATCATAAGAGAACATGTTTTTGTTTGCTGCTATTTGTAGCGTTTAGAACAATTCTCATTGTAACTGTAATATTTATTCTGCTGTTGTAATTTCTTTTTCTTTTTAATAATAGTGGAATTTATCTCTGGTGTTTAGACATTTGGCAGTTCCTCTCTAAGATCTCATATGGGACGTGGAGGCCGTAGTGGTGGTTATCGGGGAAATTTCAGAGGACCTTTCTATGGTGGAAGGGGAAATGGATTTGGTGGAAGGGGAAATGGATATACTGGAAGGGGTCATGGTGGTGGGTAAAGGATGAGTGCATCTGAATTACATGTTTGCAGACTAATGATCATATTGGTGGGTGTTTTTTACTCAATGAATTTACTGATTTATTTGAATTTTGGTTAAGAAATGAAATCCACAATGATAATGGGTATTCTGTTGGAACATTCCGATTGCAGTAGTTGCTGAAGATTAAAATGAAGATTCAGATTAAAGCTTAAGGTTGTAAATAGTTTTGTTTGTAGCTGGCATTGTTGTTTCCCAATCATTGGATAACTGAGGTTCAATGCTCCACTTATTTTTGGATGTCATTGTCCAAATTTCTCCAATGACTAGGGGTGGTAGACATAAATATTGTGGTTCCTGGAAGTAAGGCGTCTGGAATTAAAATGCTGTTTTAAACATTGTTGTATCAGTAGTTGGATCTCTACTCACATTGACCATAACCTACGTAGCTTCTGATGGAAGTCTGATGGAAGAGTATTTTGTCTAGAATTCAACTATACTTTTGCATTGGGCACATAGTGGACCCAAAAATCTGGAGGATGTGCCCATGTTTTTGGCATACATATTGATACAAAGGTACTCAAGGGGATCAAGCAGTTTGCATCAAAATGTATTCTCCCTCACGTTCTATTTCTTTTAATACATTGAACATTTATTTTTAACTTATTTGCCTGAATTTCCAGTACTTCATAAATAGTTTTTATCAGTAGATTGATCAGGTAAAACGAAGCAAGTCCTTGAAAATAAAATGACAAATTGGTCTGTGATAGGTTCAGGAACATCTGGCAATCTATTTATATCGACAATTCTTTCTAGGTTTGGTTGTCTTGTACTTTGCATGGGTATTACGTCTATAATTCAACATAAATTGGTGGCGGTTTGAGTTTCAAATATTATTAGTAAGTAGTCGAATTGGATTACGAATGGGCTTATGGTGTGACATAGGGCAAAAACTGCTGTTCTTTTGAGTATGATTTAATTTTCACCTACGCATCTATCTTTCCGACCAAACTTGTATTGCGGCAGTTGGGAATGACCTAGTAGTAGGGGTGATTGGAGAAAAACCTAGGGATGTAATTGCATAATAATAATTGGGAGTGACATGTGCAATGTTAATGGAATGACATTTGTTGCATAACCAATTGATATGTTTCAGAGATGATTGTTTTTACAGAAGTGGACAGGTTTCAATTGTGCACTAAGTGCACAAGGGACCATTAAAGGACTGAATGTATTTCAGAGATAGTCACTGACAGGGAAGTGGTTTGGTTCAATTACACATTAAGTACATGCAATGGATGCCGTCAGCCTGCTGAATATATTATAGATACAATCTTTGACACAAAAGTGGTCAGGGTTCAATAAATTCCATCTTTGCTGAATATATTATAGAGATGATCACTGACATGGAAGTGTCAGGGTTCAATGACACACTAAGTGCACAATGGATGTCATCAGTGAGCTGAATGTATTTTAGATAGAATCATTAACATGGGAGTAGTCAGGGTTCAATCATATGCGAAGCTGCCCTAGAATGCAAAAAAATGGAAAGGGAAATAGAGTGCTACGTTTGGTGCATGAGGATACTTTGTGAAGCTCCCTACAAGTGGAGATAGTACAGATTTTTAAATAATTTGACAATTCTATGTTGTTAGCCTTGTACATTGGGGAAAATCCTTGTTGATTTGATTGTGCAAGGTAGGATGGATCTAGGAGCAACAATTTGTAAAACCATTCTTTTGCCAATCAATAGGGTTCAGGGATCAATCAATCAAAATAAGTTAATACCAAAAAATGGACAAATGTATTGAAGGTAGCTCATGTCAAGCAAGAACCTTGAGTTTGAAAGAAGAGTGTTTTAACATTTTGCATAGGGTGCAACACCTTTATGAACTTCGATTCAGTTGTAAAAGTTTATTGACATTCAAATATGTGCATACAATTGATCTTTAATGAAGCTTAACAAAACTAAATCGGCTTTGCTAATGCTCATAGTTGACAAACTCAAACTGCCAAGTCAGTGTTAGTACCCTAACCACACCTGAAGTCTGTCAAATAGAATATGCTAAGCGAAAAACTAAAAGTTTTGGATTTATCGAGATGCAACTAGGTTAATGATACATTGGAAAGTTCATAGTAAATATAACAATAAAGATGCATGTATTTGAGTATATCTGGCCTTGCTGTTTTGTTATCTCCATGCCCCCATGGGAATGTCTGTTTTTAAAAAATTGTTTGAAATGCATATCCATATTAGGCATCTTCTCTTCTTGAAAGATTTTTTCTTAACTGTCGTGTTTCATACCGTCATGAAAGGCTTCTGCAGGAAGTGGCTTAACATTCGTGCACTTTTATTTCTAATGATTCTTTCGGTACACAAGTATTTAAGACAATACTAATCATTTTGGGATAAGATCATATTCAAAACGTTTTATTTGTTTTATAGATACAAGTGAGATCTTCGTGATATAAAGCTTACTGATTATGTTCTCATAGCATTGACATTTCCTTGCCCCTTGCCAATTTTTTTGTCTGTTCGTCTGATTTTCTCACACGTTGACAGTGAGTTTATTAATAAACAAATTGAAGTTTTTTGATCTCATTCTTATATTTTTCATTGGAAGCCTTAAAAAAATAATGCATGTTCTCGAGGGTGAACATATAAATATTTGTAGGCATGGACAATTTAGTCGATGAGAAACAAGTCATTGAATGTGCAATCAATAAGAACATGAATACCCATCAAAGGATATGACAATCATTGAGCTCATTTATGAAAGAGAGTTATATACGTGTTTATATACCATTTTTCTGCGTGCAAGTTTATTATATGATTTTTTAAGCACATGTAATCTTAATTTTTCACTTCCACGCTCAACATGTAAACTAACCTTTTATCGTTTAAAAAATGTTGATCAAAATATTGATCTAGAGGAGTTGAAGAAGAATCTCCTTGCTTGTAAATGAATTTAAACCTTGCAATAATTAATAATGTCAATTAGCTGCCAAACTGCATCACATTTGCTATTACTTTTTATCGATGATTGAATAGTTGCCAGTTGGTTTTGTTCTGAGAATATTTTAGAGTCTAGGAGAGAAATACCATTAATAATATTGTAATTATTACTTTTTGTTATGTGATTGTTATTTCTTACGACAGGTCTTCCTGCTTGTGGGGAGTGCATTTTTGTTTCATCATGTTGAAAAATAAAATATACCCTCTAAAAATATCTATTTAGTGGATAAATCAACAATGTTCTAATTTGAATGATATGTCATGATAAGAGTGTTGGATCTTGTTTTGGGTCAGTGAGTGTGCTAAAAGAGATCAATTAAGTGTAGGGACCATGCATTAAAGGCCTCCATGCCAAGTGCACAAACAAGTGGAGAAAATGTGTCGAAGTATGCAACTTTTTTAGTACATTTTGCCTTAATTGTGGTGTGGTCAAATCTAGATGAGTATTCATGCTAAAGTAGAAATGATTTAAAGCTTATAAAATTTGAACCACGGTAAGAAGCATGTGCTCCCAACTCATGAAAATTGTGCATAAACTTGAGAAATATAATTAGTAGCAATATGCCCCCTCAAGTTGTGTGTACCATATAAGTGTGCACATACATTGAACAAGAAGGAAAATAGAAATGAAAAATCGAGCATGATATGAAATTAGATATAGAATGCATACCTTTTGCATACTTATATGTGTGCACCATCAAATGAAGGAAAAGATGTCCCTACTTTCACTTGTTTTTCCCTAATCAACAAAAATGCACATAACTTGCGTTAAGAACTAATACCTTGCCCCCTAAGTGTTAGGGATCAAGTGAGAAGTATAGACAATAAAATGAACTTGTGTAATAAAATTATCATTAATACAATGCATTCATCATCCTTTTATTGATTATGTTGGAGCAATTCATGCACCAATGTATCTTAAATATATTCATCTTCTTAAAGTGGATAATAAAATTATCATTGATACAATGCATTCATCATCCTTTTATTGATTATGTTGGAGTAATTCATGCGCCAATATATCTTAAATATATTCATCTTCTTAAAGTGGATAATATAGACAAGGCAATTTATTTTTAAATATTATTTAGATAATTCTATGTTTTCTTTATTTTTTTGTTTTTTAAGATAAATTTTTAAGAAAATCATCCTTTCTTTTTATTTCATGAGATTGACTTCGTATTCTCATTTCCTCTTGTATTTATTATAAGATGTAAATCCTCATTAATGCATGGTTTCTAGGCAAGATTGTATTATGTTCATTCACACTCTAATGTTTGTAAATATTAATCATGCTTTAGATAGTTTGTTCTAATTTCATTCAAGTTCATTCAATTAGATTTAAATTTGCATATGATTAAATATTACATTGTATCATAACATCTTTGCAAACACTATATATGAACTTGAGTCATAATTGTACATGGTATTAGATAATGTTAATTTAAGAGGATTTTGATATTTTGTATAAAATAAGGTATTTCTACTAGAGTTTATAGTCTTTTTATTAGTTTTTTTTTAATTCAACTCTTGTGAGAAGTCTCCAAGAAAGAAATAGATTTTTCCATTGCATTCATTAGGCACAAAAATATTAGATATACTTATCAAATCATCTAAATTAGACAACTTGGCTTGCAACAAAAAATCGAAGTAGACAACAATGGCCTAAAACATAAATAAAAGAACACAAACTATTTAGTGTTCATTTGATTTTTTACCACTTACATGCTCACACAAATAACCACTCAAGTGCTTACATTACTGCTCATGCAAGCACACCTTCCAAACTATCAATAGGCTTGTTAACACTAGTAGTTGATCCTTGAACAATCACAATGCAACACCCTCCATTGTTGCATAGTCAAAGCCACACAAATTTGCCATGTCAATACCAATCAAAAGATATACACCCCTTGTTGCCAAGTCATTTGTTGATGTCAACATGATATGATCTCATATAGCTTGAGTGTTCCTAGGTTGTAGTGTTTTGTATTATGATTTGAGACCTTAACTTCATACGACATGTTCCCATTCCATTGGACTTTGATTAGGGTTATCTTTTGACTCTAGCTAATTATTTGATGTATTCACATTGACAATTATTTTTTTGGGATTGGTGCCTTTTATTTTTAGATTTTTTAGGTTTATCAAATTCTTGTCGAGCAAATATCATTTTGGAATTCCTAGAGGCTCTTTTGGGCTCATACAAACTCCTTTTTGATCCCACCTCTTGGAGGTTTATAATTTTTTTTTGTAGTTTTCATTAGTAATTTTGTTTTGTTCTTATTTTGACTCAATTTAGTAGATTAAGTTCTTGGCACTTTTCTCTTGTGACCAAACAAACATATTACCTATAAACTATAAATTGATATTAAAAACTAATCATTTAATATCAAATTGAAATAAAGTTTTTACACATTTTTAGAGAGTTCCTAGAGTGGGTTATAAGCATAAATACAATTTTTTTAGTAGTCTAAATTACTAGAGCTCTTAGTCTCAATGAGAATATATAAAAGATTACCAAACTAGGAAGTCTCTTCTACCTTATCTCCTTGGTTTTATTCTTGAGCCACGTGATATTTGGTAGAAGAATGAATTATTTAACAATAATAATAGAGTGGGGATAACTATTTCTTACTACTTTTGAGTTCTCACATCATATAGAGCACTTAGGGCACCCTTTTTCTACTTGGTGTGACATGTTAAAACCTCCATTTATTTAAGATCCCTTAGAATCTTCATCTACTTTTGAATAATAGTGATTTATGTGGGGATCTATTATAACCTTCATCTTGTAATAATTTTTCAATTGACATTTCTTCACCTAAATTCTACAAAGATTTCAGCTTCTTTCAATGCTTATGATGTCTCTCTTTAGCAAGTTCATACATGTTACAGGATCCATCACATTGAGATACATATTTACTAGGTATCTCATTTTTGTCTATTGAATCTTAACTTTTGGATATTTATGATACCACAACTCTCTTAAAGCTTCATCTCCATCTTTGGACGTAGTGAGGGTGCATATAAGCCTCATGTTCTTCCCCCTTCACCCTTGAATACTTTTATGATGACACATCGAGTAGTTGTACTTGAATCTATTGGTCAAACAACAATCACATTTTAACATAAGTACAATGAAAATGGAATTTTCTAGAGATCCCCATCTTTGCTCCATTCAACCTTTGGAGTGGGAAGTCAATAGATAAATACAAGGGTTCTTTGGAAATGCATTGTTGAATGGTTGCGACCTACTCCAACATTTGATATAATATGCCTCGACTTCATCTTCTACAACATAGACAAAGTTATTCTTTATGGATCTCTTTTTCTCTCTCTCTCTAGAGGGGGAATCTCTCATGTCTTCTTGGGATGAGACATCTATAAGACCCATTCCCTTTTATGATCCTTGTCATACATATTGTAACTTACTTTGAATATTGGATACACTTAATGGACGCACATTGACAACTTGAAACATGATTACGATATTTAATTAGATTTTTCGTATATGTTGCATATGGATGTTTAATATAATTCATACTTATACCCATTCTAATTAAATCTGGAGACATCATATAATAAAGAATCTAACAATGCCCTCTTTCTCACTCCCACTTTGTTCTAGCATTTCAAATGATGCTCTCCTACTCAATTCTAAAACCCCTAGTGACCTTTTTCTACTAGGGGCCCTTTTTGTTAGCTCAAGGATTTTTTCCCTCTAGATTGATTGCATTGACTATTGGTTCTTCTCTAACATGGACAAATGGTGTTGTTTGTATCCTTGTTTTACTTGTGGCTTTTGGTTTTATAGGGCTTGCATCTAGTGATTTTTGTGTTCCTACTATTGGTGTGCTTGAATAAGCTTTGGGCTATAATCCATGTCTTCCTACTTGTGGGTTTTACTAAGGCCAATGCTTTGGTGTGTTTCCCCCTTCCAACAATGGCAATGGTGGGTCCCTAGGTTGTATTTCAATTGCTAGTGGCTTACATGGGGTAGCTAGGGCGATATCTTATGGTGCCATGGATGACTTAAGGGCCCCTCTAGTTTTTCTCATCATTCTTAGTGTGGAAAGGCTCGCTCCCTTTCTTGTTCTCATTCTCCCTCAATTTTAGTTTGTGGGAAGGAGGTGGTTGAAAATGAGTTTTTATGCTTGAAGAAGTTTAGTTTGTAGATTTAACAACTTGCATATGTGGGTTTTGGAGCACATTATTAAACTTTTTCCTTGTGTTAGGAGTTTATTTGTCACAAGCTTTCATTCTCTGGAGGACATGAAGATTGTATTGAATGGTTAGTTGTGGATGTGAGTTGAGCACCCCCTCTTAAATTTTGGTTTTATTTCAACCCAATGACAAAATATCATAGTGTTATGTTAAGTGGGTAAGGTTGCCTTACCTCCTTGTCTAATTCTTGGAAGATACTTGCTTTAAGGATAGAGGAAATGTTATTAGTCATTTTTTGAAGGTAGATTCAAGCATGCCTTATATTGGCCACTCCACATTTGCTCACAATTTGGTGGATATAGACATATCCACGCCTTCTCATGGAGATGACGTCTTGATGGTTGAGGTTAGGAAATGGATTCAACCACTTGATTATGAGAGTATCATTCTAATGTAAATATTGGCTTGCTACAAGACATTGCTTTTGAGTGTCCACATCCTTGTTATAGGATTACAAGCTCTACTACTTGGTGTTAGAATGCTCTCAATCATTTGATTATGGATGTCCCTATTGTTCCTACCTCTTTGGTGGACGAGGTTCCTTCTCTTGCTTCCTTGTTGGTGGGTCATGATGTGATTGTGGAGGTTCCTCCTAAGTTGGCTTCCCTAAGGATGATGTAAATTTAAATATTCTTTTGACCTTTGCAAGGACTTCTTTGGGATTGATTCAAGCTTCTCCTGTGCCATCTTGTTCCATTGATTGAGGAATGAGATATGGGGAGACTCTTTCCATTGAATAGGTGGTGGATTGTATGCTACATTTGACTTCCTCAGATATAATTTCTTCCTCATCATATGAGCTGACTTAGGATGAGGCAGCGAGGAAGGACGTCCTTCTCTCTCTACACTCAACAAAGTTTGGGAAAGATTGAATGATTATTTAAAGGAGGGAGGGAGGTCTTTCTAATTTCTTCCATAATCCCATCTCTAGGTTAAGGGTGTGAGGATTACAAGGAAGGTGTCATTCATTTGTGTAGGATTTTTGTTTATTGGAGTTTTCCCTTTTGATCTTGGTTGTAGTAGTTTTCGGTTTTGTGTCTTGTTTTTGGGTTAACTAGTGTTTTGCTGACATTTCATTGCAATTAGGTTTGAGGTTCCTGTAAAACCTATTTACCCATTAAGGTTGTGGGATGTTGTAGGACAATTTGACTACAATTTCATTGTTGTCTAGCATTTGAGTTGGTTGACGCTTATTAAAAAGGGTTCCAAGGCCCCTTCAAAATATGCTTTACCTGTATAATACAAAACTACTACACACATTTTTCCTTTAAAAATATGAAATCATACTTTCATCTCCACTTCTTTATCCTTCATAATAATGGTATAAATTAGTAGCATTAAAAATTGGGGAAATATCTATTCTTTTGGGAGCTCAATTTCATAAATATTTGATGTGAATTTCCTTAAGATTCTTATTGAATATATTTAAAAGAATCTTACATAATTCACTTTTTTTTCAAATAATTATAACAAGAGATAGAAACTATAAAATAATTAGAATCTTGCTTGTTATAAGATTATTAACTTGTACAATAATCTTGTAATTTAACTAAGAATTAATAAAACTCAATCAAATTTGAATATTTAAGTATATAACAAATATTTATTTATTATTTAAATCATGATGAAGTTTCTAACTTAAATTTAATTCTAAAATTAAATTAATTTTTAAATTTTTATTATTTGATATATATAAATCAATTATTAGAGTGTTTTTAATTTATATATATATATATTTTTATTAATAATTGAAAATAGACATCTAAATTAATTATTAAATATGTATATTATATATAAATATTGAATTTAAAAATTAATTAGAAAATGATTTTCTTACAAGACAGAGAAGCTTTTTGCAGGCTCGCGGCCTACATTTTGTGAGTCTCTGTTGCATGCGTCGGAGGGGGTGTGATAAGGTGCGCTGGGGATTTTTTTTGGTGTGGAGGGGGGGTCTTCTTTGGTGTGGTGTGGTGTGGATGCGGGGGGGTTCTTGCAAGCTTTGTCCTTCTCTTGATTTTTGCTGTTCGTTGCCAAGATTATATTGGAGGTTCTTTAGTCGCTGTCTTCCTTTCTTCTTACCAGTTTGGGCGCTTGATTCTCCTGCTGCCTCCTTGGTGGCTTTAGCCGTGCTTGGGGCTTTGCATGTTGTTCGGGAGGGTGGATTTGGAGTTTGTGTGTGGGGTTTTGGTGCGGTTGGTGATTGTGATCTGGCGGAGGGGAGTTATTTTTTCCCTATTACTGCTGTTTTTTCCTTTTACTGCTTCTATCGTCTTTCTTTTTGATTGCCTCTTCTGAGGCATTGGCTGCGATAGAAGGGGAAGGGTGTTTGGTTTTAGTCTTGCATGGCGCTACATGCTCCTTGGGCAAGGCTGTTTGTGCCTTCTTTCCGTCTGGAGGAGGTTTGAATTGTTCAATCATGGCTTTTCTTGGAGTGGCTCGTCAAGGAATGGGGTTTTCAGATTGCAAAAGGTGAATGGGTGTTTGGAGAGATCCCAAGATCATTCGGTCTTAGTGATTCAACCTGAATTTGTGGCTAAGGATGTGGAATACTATAGCAACCATGTGCTGATCTGCAAGTTTATGGCGATGACGGCGTCACTTCCTTTTCTTGAATCTTGGGTCCACAAAACATGGAGCCATGTGGGTGATATAGATATTATGTTGGCGGCCAACAACTTTTTCTTGGTGGATTTTTCCTGTGTGGCTGATAGGAATAGGGCTTTTGAAGGTGGGACTTACTTTTACAATCAGGGGGGCCTCTTTATAAAATTGTGGCATGTTGGATTTAACTCTGTTGAGGAGCTCCCTTCCAGGGTCCGTCTCCCTTGTCTGCCTCTGAAATGCTAGAGAAGTGATATACTGTAGATGATAGCCTTTTTGCTTGGAAAGCTGAGCGGTCCTTCTCAACAAACATTGAATAAGATGGTTCTCTCTTTTGCTCGTGCATGTTGAAATTGACTTGAGTAATCCATTGCCAAACTCTGTAGATATTAGTATTGGATCATCTTCTTGGACCCAATAGTTGGACTATGAGGCGTTACTTTTCAGGTGCCGATTGTGTCATGAATATGGTCACCTTGAATGGAAGTGTCACTGTGCTATCCAAACTTTTGGTTTGGGTAATGCTACTTCTCTTATTGCCCCAAAGTTAGATGAGGGTAAGGTTCCCATGTACGCAGTGGAGGCGGATAACGAGGGTTTTTTCCCAGTTAAGCCTCGTAATAGAGGTAGAGGTCAAAACCCTTAACAAGTTCGATGCTTTAGAGGATTTGGTTCAAGAAGGGGTTTCCCTAGCCATGGAAGAGCTAGATGGGTCCTTAGTGGAGAAGCTCCTTGGTAATCAACCACTTGTAATTTGTAGCCTTGCTCAGTTTGGTGAGCAGGAGGTTCAGATGGATACGGTTCTTTCTCCCTCTGCTCCTATTTAAGGACAGTTAATTTGTTGCAAGCGGATAATGGGGGTTCTGCTGTCATTGGTTTTGAACACTCTATTGAGAAGGGTGCTATTGACCCGAGTAAAAATAAGTCGTCTTCTCCTTCTTTGGGCCTGCAGCAAAAACCCCTTAAAAAGGAGGCTTCATAGAAGCCTCTTAAGGTTGGTAGAAAGAAGCACCAAGAAAAGGTAAAGTAAATTTGTGAGACGTTGGTAGAGTTTGGATCGGTGAGGACCATTGGTTCCCATTTCTCCCAACCTCAATGATGATTTTGCTATCTTGGAATGTAAGGGGCATGAATAACGTCCCTAGACAAAAAGACTGTTCATGAGTTGATTCGTGTTCACTCTCTGGATTTGATTTTCCTTTAGGAGACTAAGTTATTGGTTAAAGGCATGTCAAATGTTGCTTCAAAGATCTAGGGTAGAGGGCAGTGCTATTGTGTGGGAGCACAAGGTAGCTCTAGTGGGGTCACTTCGCGTAAGGTTTGCTCGATTTGGTGGCTTGCTTGCAGGTTTTCTATTTCTCTTGCTGCTTGTAGTCTGGAATCGGGTGAGAGAATTCTTCTAACATTTATGCTCCTATTGATCTCCCTGGGAAGACTTAGTTGTGGTCTCATGTTAGATATGTGTGCTTTTTAGATCATTTCCTTCCTTGAATTTTGGTGGGGGACTTTAATGCTATCTCCTCACTTGAGGAGAAGAGGGGTGGTAATGCCTGTTTGGACCCCTCCTCAAATCTCCTAAGGGATAATGTTGCTCTTTTGAACGTGGTTGACATCAAACCCTCTAATGGCATGTTTACTTGGAATAACAAGAGAAGCAGGGATGCTGCTATCTTTGAAAGGTTGGACAAGTTTTTGGTGTCTACCTTTTGGGTTGGAGATAGGTGGAAGACTAGCTTTGAGATTTTGGATTGGCAAGGATCGGATCATTGGCTGATCAAAATATTGGTAGGCCTCTCTGGATATTCTAAAAAGCAATCTTTTAGATTTCAGCTCATGTGGCTTAGATATGCATATCTTCATGATCTTGTTCTTGCTGGTGGCGTCTTGGGAAGCCGCCTCATGGCATTGCTATGTACTCCTCCTCCAAGAGGCTTCAATATGTTAAGTATATGTTGAAGCGGTGGAACAAGAAACATTTTGATGATCTCTTCCAGATGAAAAGGGTAAGTCAAGCTCACTTGGATGCCATTACTCGGCAGATTTGGGACCATGACCTTACCAAGGATAGTGGTATGCTTGAAGCTGTGGCAGTGAAGGAGGTTGAGGAGTAGGAGTTGAGGGAGGAAATATTTTGGAAGCAAAGTCCCACATTGATTGGCTTCAGGAGGGTGATAGGAACACTTCCTTCTTTCACAATTATGTTAAGGATAAAAGACAGGGTAATATTATCTCTTCCCTCAAGTCTTTAGATGGGGCTCTTCTATCCTCTTTTGCTGAGATTTTGAAAGAGTCTATTTGGTTCTTTTCTGCTTTGTTTTCTGAGGATTTGCCTCCTGTTAATGAGGATGAAGCCTCAATTTTGGCCTGTATCCCACCTTTGGTGACCAATGAAATGAATGAATCTTTTCTCAAACCAATCTCCTTGAAGGAGTTGAAGGATATTGTGTTTCAAATGAAAAAAGGGTAAGCTCTTGGGTCTGATGGGTTTCCTGTTGAATTCTTTCAGGTGTTCTAGGAGATTATTAAGCTGGATCTTATTGAGATTGTTCATGAATTTGAAAAGAATAAGCAAATGTTGAGAACCATGAATGCAACTTTTCTTGCTCTTATCATAAAAAGGGACAAAGCTAATTCTTTGGATGTTTTTAGACCAATTATCCTATGTAATGTGGTGTATAAGATAATTACTAAGTTGATTGTAGAGCATTTAAAGCCTTGGTTAAGTAGGTTAATTTATGAAGAGTAGGGTGGCTTTGTTGTTGGTAGGAAGATTCTTGACAGGGTTGTTATTGCGGCTGAAGTTGTTCACTCTATGGCCTCTTCTAGAGAGAAGGTGATGTTCATCAAACTAGACATGGCCAAAGCCTATGATTGGGTTAAATGGGCCTTCTTATTCAAGATTTTGAGGGCTTTTGGGTTTGATAACACCTGGATTGAGTGGGTTAAGAGTTGTCACCTCTCGTTCCTTTTTCGTGTTGGTCAATGGTGAGCCTTCTAAGATTTTTAGAGCTTCTAGGGGCCTTAAACAAGGTGATCCTTTATCCCTTTTCTTGTTTATCCTAATGGATGAGGGATTGGGGAGGTTTATTAAATCTCGTGTAGAGTTGGGTCTTATCCAGGGTTGGCAGTGGGGAAATAATCTTCCTCCTCAATCCCATCTTCAGTTTGTGGACGACACTGCTATGATGGGCATGACCAGAGTTGAAGAAGTTGTCAACTTGAGGAAGGTCCTGGATAGTTACTTAGCTGCTTTAGGACAAAGTATTAATGAAGGAAATTCCTTCATTTATTTCTTTAATACTTTAAAGCTTATTCATAGGAGAATTGCCAGAATCCTCATTTTAGACGGGCTTGCTTCCTTTTGTTTATCTTGGAATTCCTCTTGCTGTCTCTTCGCTCCCTAGGTTGTTTTGGCAGGATGTTATTGATATGTTTCACAAAAGGGTTAGCCACTGGAGTTGTAGGTGGCTCTCTATTGGGGAGAGTGACTCTTTTGAAGTTGGTGGTTCAGTCTCTTCCTTTGTATAGGTTCTTTGTGTAGTTTGTCCCTTCTTTCTTTATCAAAGAATTTGAGTCTATCCCATCAGTTTATTTGGTCTAGAAACCTTCTCTCTAGGAAGTGGAGCTTGGTTAAGTGGGATACTACTTGCAGGCTGAAGTAGGAAGGGGGGCTTGGGTTGTGACAGACTGATTTGAATGGACATGCTTTGGTTGCTAAGCTGTAATAGAGATGGTGCTCCCAATAACATTAGTTATGGGCTAAAATCCTTACCTCAAAATATCTTGGGGGTGTGGAGAGTGCTGACATGACTAGATTTAGCCTTTTGGTGAAGGGTTCTATGATTTGGGGCACCCTTAAAAGAGGTGCAAAGCTAGTCAAACAGGGATTGTTTTGGATCTACAACGGTTGAGATGCTCTTTTTTGGTTTTATTCTTGGGATGGACATCCTCTTATCATGTCAACTCACCCTCACCTAGAGACTTTGTGTGGTCATTTTCTTGATGTTGGCTGGAGTAGAGTGGCTGACTTCAAATCTCCTTTGGTTCTTGATTAGGATATTATGTACAGGTGGAAGGACCCACTAGAGTGACCTCCTAGGGGATCGTTGGAGGATTGTCAAGAGTTGTTCACTATTCTACCTGGTTGAGTTTGCAACTCTCTTTTGAGGAGGGATCTTCTGGCCTGGGGCCATGACCCAAAAGGAAAATTTTCAGTTGCCTATGGCTATCAGGTGTTGGACAAGCAAGTTTTTGGGTGTTTGGGGGTCCCTTGGTGGAAACAGGTTTGGAATAAATTCTCTTGGTCTAGGTGCAATTTCTTTTCTTGGCTTGTGGTGCAAAAAAGATGCCTCACTTGGGAGAATATTTGGAAGTGTAGTTTTTAGGATCCTTCTAGGTGTGTCATGTGCACTAGTAATGAAGAGTGTATTTCTTATCTCTTTTTTCAGTGTCCTGTTGCTAGAATGATTTGGCACTTTTGGTGTGGAGTCTGAAACCTACTGTGCAAACATGCTTCTTTGGATGGAATGGGTTGGGAAATTCTCCAACTAAAACTTCATTCCTTTAAATTGCTTGGAAAATTGGCCCCAATTTGATTATTTGGCATATATGGTTGGAACAAAACCAAAGGATCTTCTTCGATAAAAGCTTCTGGTAGGAAAACTATGGTTGAGAATCTTTGGGGTTATCCAGGAGACTCTTTCAGCTAAGTGTGATATGTTTGTTCCTATGGATCCTAGAGACTTGGGAGTGGTCCGAACTTTGGGGCTTCCTGTTGGGGATGGAGTGGCCTCCTACCTGGGAAACGACGATGTGGCAGAGGGAAGATACAATGAGTTGGTCATTGGCCCCTCCTCTTGGTGTGTTGAAAATTAACACTAATGGTCTTCTAGAGGTAATCCTGGGCATGCTGGTGTTGGTGGTATTGGCAGGGATAGCATTTGTGAATCAGATTCCCAAATGGTGATTGATATGCCGAATACGCGCCATTTAGAGGATGTGAATTGGTAGTTGGTTGTTGTGGTCAAGCGAATCATTTCTTTGGGAGGGACATTAGATTCTATCATCTTTTGTCATATCCCACAAGAATGGAATAAGGTGGCTGATGGTTTGGCTAGATGGGCATTTGAACGGATGGGGACTTGGAACGTGGAGACTGGGGAAGCCTTTTTGAGGATCTTTCCTAGGTTCTTGAAGATCTTATTATGGAGGATATGAGATGTTTCTTGTTTCTTGGGTGTTTCTTGAGTCCCGTGGTTAGGGTTCTTGACCCCTGATGGGTCTTTTGCACTCTCGAGTTGTGTATTGATTTTCTGGCTCAATAAAGTTTTTACCCCTTTTAATTAAAAAAAATATTTAATGTTTGAATGTAAATATATGAAAAATTAATTATAAAAATTATACAATTAAAAAATAATTATATTTAAGTAAACAATGTAAAATAATATAATTTTGCATACACATCATAATTAGTTTATATTATTTTTAGTAACAATATTAATACAAAACATTTAAAATTGATTCAATAGTTAATTATTACATTAAAATCATGTATATATAATAATAAATTATTAAAATTATTCAAACAATAGTTTTCACACAAGATCTATATTATATATCCTCAGAAATAGGGTTTCCATAATGGCCTTTTTGCCAAAAAAATTCAAAAACAAGCGAGGCTTCTACCAACCCAAATAGCCATCCAATAAGAATTTTGCAACCCTTTTGTTTCCAAGATGAGGGTTTAATAACCCATGCAAGGTCTTTATCAACATAGGTTGTCAAGTTTTAGATTTGCACAAATCTACAGACTTCATATCCATGACCAAAAGTTTGTTCAAATCCTAAATTTAGGGATTGCTAACAAGTCACCCTTGAGCTAGGAATTCCTCATAAAAACTAGATTTCACAACATTACAAAAATAATGCGTAGAAAAAATACAACAATACTCGTAGGTTTGAACATCACATATGAATCTTATCGAGATTCATAGAAGAGGGGAATTCAAAGGAACATTCTAACTTGTTGGGAAAAATATATATTAATATTTCAGCTTCATCATATATCAATATGCTCATCTATAAAAAAAATCCCCTTCTAAAATCAACACCATAAGAAAATTTATCCATCAACACCAACATCCTCCACAAAACCACACAATATCCTCCCATATCTGCAATCACAATAAAAACCCACACAACACCTCCAACATATTATCACATAACAATTCAATGGGCACTCAAAACTAAAGCTTCTTCACAAACAATTTGCACTATTCTATCTACGAGAAAAAAACATTAAGCAGCCAATACCAAAGTTCCTTCACAAGGAATGCATATTTTTCCCACGGGAGGGTCCACACCTCTCTTAACCCAAAAAAATATGGGTCTCTTAGTCCCAAAGGGGAAGATTCATTGTCAAAATAACTGCACAATACAACCAAAAACCCAAAAGACAAGGAAAAATACATACAAAAACCACTCAACACTTACACACATAACAATAATAACATTTGTCATTTGCATAATCTAAAAGAAGCTATGAAGTCTGTCTAATAGATTAAAAAAGGATGGTGAAAACTCTTTTTTGAAGAATCCTCCAAGATCTCTTGTCTAGGTCTCTCTCTCAAGCTCCAAAAATCTCCCTTAGAAAATATTCTCTCCAATACAAGCAGAAAAATAAAACAATAAACCACACCCACAAACACTTCAAAAGACGTATAAATAGAAGTTACCAAGATAGATACATGAGCCTAGTTAAAAGAAGTTATATGGTCCATAAAGTCAATATTGCTTCATATCCAAACTAAATCTCTTTGCATTTCTTCATAGGGGCTTTGGGAGGTTCAATCTTATCAAAATCTAGAAAATAGATCCCAACATGAACGCATACCATAAGAATTCACCTTCAAGAAATTTTTCATTTAATAAATAAATAAAACACTAAATGACCCTTTTGAAAAACCTTCCAAGTTCAAGTTTGATATTTGATAGTTAAGAAGGTTCACACCCCAAGATACCAACATAACAACCTTGTATAGTTATTAATAAATTAAAAATCAACAATATTTTTTTACATTGAAACATATTTTCCACAAATGAAGATCTTAGTCCCTTCAAGGGCCTAGGTCAAGGTGTCACTAGGAATTCACAAGGATTTATAGAGGACCTCCACATTTCTCCATTGGTCCTGAAAATAAATTGCACACTTGCAATAAGGGCCATTATGACCCAAAAAATAGTTGAAGCAATAATCAACATAATTATATCAATCTAATAAATAACCATTATAATACTTTAAATAGAACTATTGTAGTCACCTAGATATACAACTCTCATAAAATTGACATATCATACAATTTATTTCTAAGTTTTATCATAATATAACTAATATCCTTTCATATTGATGTTGAAAAATATGCACCTCTATATCTAATACACACAATCAAATAATGTGAGTAAACTAAAACCATCAACTACTAGATCATCATAATAATATAGAAACTAGCTAATTTGACTATAATAAACTCACCAAGAAACATAATAGAATCTAGTCATAGCAATAAAATCCATGAATATCAATGAACATAATGTGCAAACTAATGAGTAACAATATCCAAACCAAGTCTATTAGGTACAAAAGAAAATTTCTAGGAAAGCGTGGGCCTCACATCCTCCCCCATTATATTATAATTCCTCTTGGAAGTCCTCAAAGAGGCAAGGATAGAGTAACCCACATTTATGCCAATCCATCAAAGTGATAAAGTTAATAAGATTCCTTAACCCAAGTTTTAAACAAATATAGATTCAAAACAATCATTATGAAAAATAAGTCTCTTAGATTGTAACTTTTCACAGAGTAACCTTTCATACAAGAGAATTTTTTTACAATACATCACTTCATACATCTCAATCATAAGACAAGGGCATTAGTCACCAACATGGTTCACAAATTATTAAGTGTTAGACCTAGAGTAAAATTACATCAATGTATTCTAGAACCACAATAATAATTTTTTATTACCTACCTTATTAACAAGATTTTCTTGATCGATAAACACTTTTGACTAGAGCTATGAACTAGTGAGGCCACAAACAGGGGACCTCATCCCCCAAAAATGCACAACAACCATCTAGACACATGAGCACGATAGCCTAGTGAGGGCACAAAGCCTACAAGTACACCAACCCAATGAGGGTTTAGCACATGCCTGAACACCTGTGAAATCACCGACATGAATGCTACAATTGTTCACAATCCACGAGCACACTGGTTCAACGAAGGCACAAGCCTACAATCACAGTAGCTCAGTGGGGATTCAAACCTTGGTGGCAATATCAACAATGCCACAACTTAACCAACACATTGCGAGATCAACCCCTACTTTATTAACAAGTTATTCAACCTTCTGAACTCATATTTACTAATTATTCTAATGTATTCCTACTCACACTCTATTCCGACATTTTAAATGAAGTCATCCCACTTGATTTTTGAACCCTAGAGGCCTTTCCCTGTCACTCCCAATGACCATTGTTCTTGGATTTGGGGTTATTGGTTCTCTCTCTCCAATGAGGGGAAATGGTATTATTTATGTCCCTATTCATTGTGAGGCATTTTTGGTAGTTATTAGTGCTTGACGATGTTTTGGTGCTTGTGTCTAAGTGCAATGTAGGTTCAATAACATCCATTCACCTGGTCTAATTATTGTTGGAATGGTTGGGGCAAGTTGGGATAGATCTTATGCGGGCATGGATGAATTAGGGACCCATCTAGTTTTTCTTAACATTCTCAATATGGAAATGCTTAACCCTTTTCATGTTCTCACTCTCCTTTGGTCATGGTTTGTGGGTAGGGGGTGGTTGAAAATTGAATTTTTTACACTTGTCAAATTTTATTTTTTAGATTTAACATGATTTTTCCTTCTCTCTTAGAATTGCATAAGCGAGTTTTGGAGTCTTGGAGGCCTCTCATTGATGGCGCTATTGAGCCTTTTCCTTGTGGCAAAGGTTTCTTTATCTCAAGTTTTCATTCTCTAGGGAACATGGAGATGATGTTGAATGGTTGGTTGTGGATGTGGGGTAAACACTCCTTTTGTCTCAAACCGTGCTTTCCTTCTTTCAATCTTATGGCTGAATCTCTTAGTGTTATGCTAGTTTAGGTAAGGCTACCTTACCTCCCTTTCAAATTTTTGGAATACACATGCTTTCAAGTTATTGAGAATGCTATTGATCATTTTTTGAAGATGGATTCAACCACATCTAACATTGGCCACTCTATCTTTGCCTATATTTTGTGCACATTGGCATCTCCAAGGATCTTCATGGAAGGTCATTTTCATGGTTGAGGATAGGAAGTGAATTCAACCACTTGATTATGAGAGTCTACTATTCCAATGATAATGATTTTAAGTGTTCACATCCTCATTATAAGACTATAATATTTGCTACTTAGTGGCGTAATGCCCTCCCTAATCATTTGACTATAGATGCCCCTGTTGTTCCTACCTCTTTGGTAGATGAGATTCCTTGTCCTTCCTTCCCACTAGTGGATCATAGCGTGATTATCCAAAGGATCTTCCTAAGGTAGGTTCCCTCAAGGATGATGTAACTTTGGCTATTTCATTGGCCATTGCAAGGAATTTTTAAAATTGGTTTAGTCTTCTCTAATGTTTGGCCTCATTACTTGATTGATCATGTGAGGTAACTCCAGATGAGGTGGCGGTCCTTCCATGTTAGGTGGGGTTAGAAAAATGTGTCTTGTATGATTTAAAATAAAATAAAGATAGGTCTTCCTAAATCTATTTCATAATCTCATCCTCAAGTAAATGGCGTGAGGATTGCAAGGAAGGTGTCAAGTGTTGTGTAGGTTAGTTAGTGTGGTTTCCTATGACAACTATTTATCATGTATATTTTTTGGTTTCCTATATTATGTTCGTTGGGGTTGTTCCAACAATAACTTTGTTGTAGATGTGGGGTTCAAATTCTTAGCTAGTGTTCTGCCAACATTTTGTTGTAAGAGGATTTGAGGTCCCTCCAAAACCTATATACCATTAATCAAAAAAAAATTCTTCAACCTTATCCATCCATCTTGAATATACCAATGAATTCTATAGACAAAATAAGAAAATTTCCAATCCATCAAGACATCATATACAATTATAGCCATTGTAAGTATTTAATTCCTCTTTTATTATAATTTTTCCAACACATTTTACAATCAAAACACAACACACATATCTCAACACATATATAATAGAAAAAATATTCCATATGACACACACAAGGCTCTCAAAATTGGGTTTACAAGGATGACTAGTGCCAAATACATTTGAGTAACCATATGAACGCGAAATCATAAATATGGTAACTAAATATCCATGAAACTACAAAATCCATTGAGTCAACATTTGAGTATTTAAATTATCATACAATCATGGATTTAACATATCAAATGTCACAAGTATTGAAGAACCATATGACAATAGAAAAGATAGTCTCATGGCATTTTTTCAAGGACCCTTCCATACATTTCCTAGTAACTTTCTCTTGTTGATTTAAGAGAATTAAGCACAAAAGGAAGCACACATGAAACACACAAATAGATCTAGAGGAACACTATTTTTGACCATTCCATACTAGTTCGATTAGTGGCCCTTAGTCTCATAATAGAATTCCCCAAGCCATCTACTTCTCCAAATGATCTTTAAAAATTATAGTTTAGAACAAGATACATTAATCCAAATGTTTTAGGAGTGGTAAACACTGAGAATACCTCAAAGTGAGAAAAAAAATCAATAAAATAAGATCTTAAATTAGTTCCACTAATAAAATTATAAAATAATTTTTTAATAGTGGCAACCAAAGTAACATATCAAATTAAAGGAAAAATTCAATAAAACAAGTCCTTGAGGCAAGGAGGATCATTTCAAATTTAATTAGCTAAATAAACAAATAAATTAAATTTAATACTGCTAACTTAATAAATAAAAAAATATAATTAAATAAATAATAATTCATCAATCTCATAAAATCTTGTACATCGCGAACTATATATGGATTTAAAAAAACCACCTAAGGGGAGGATGATAATGGTAGTCTCAAACACATGAATATCATTAAATATAATACCAAAAAATCAAACATGATTTGTAATAAATGTCAAATACCAAGTATCTAAAATATCATGTGTAAGAGTACTTGTATTCTTCCTAAGGTAAGAATAATATATCCCCAAGATTTTATATGAGAAATGTCCCATTCTATAGCATTAATTCACCACTATATTGAAGTACTAATACCACTACCACTTCACCATAATTATTTTTCCACTCTATCAATGCTATCAAAATTGTCACGATGCCACACTAACTGAGGTTTTCACTATTCATGAAATTAATTACTTTGACAAAATACTATGTAATTTTTTTGAAACTTTCCAATCTCAACCATGTACTTCTATTTGATCTTTTTGGAATGTAATTATTTTCACAATATTTTTATATTTTAATTTCAACTCATTTTATTTATAAAAAACTGATGTAGAGCAGGGAGACAAACTTCAAAACAATCACAATCGGATCAGATTCAAACAACCTTTTTTCCCTTACAACCCTAACTTAGCAACTTTTCACAATTCTTTCCTATTCTCCTTGTAGCATTGTAAACAAATATTTTTGTTCATATCTTTTAAAATACAATGAAGACATCCAAGCCAAACATCATTCTAGATACCTATTTACCTCTACTTTAACATATCAAAGTTGTACCTATACTTGTTTCAAACCATCACCTCTCAAAATTGATTGGTACGCTTGACAATGGCTTAATTAGCCCTGTTTTCCAAAGAAACACCAACCTCAACTCTCTCGCAGCCCAAAAACTCAATTATAGAACCTTTACCAGGCTACAAAAATTCAAAATCAACAACTTTTGGTCATCGAAACACTCCCCAATGTAACAAAACACAAACCCTTGTTTTAGGCCATTCTAGGCATGCTCAATGAGGGTTTATTGGAACTCAATAATCTAGGCCCTATTTCACCTTGCTATCACTTCCAACACATCATACCAAGTTTTCACATGCTTCATAAACTAACTCCCACACTTTATTCATGCTATTTCATCAAACTCCTCTTCTTAACCATCTCTTTTAAGCCAAAAACCAAGAATTTACAACTAGGGCATCAACAAAAATCCTTCAAACCCTGCTCCCTGCTCCAGATACCTACTCTAACATCTAACCCTACTTAAATGGACCCATTCCACCAAGTTACAAGAAATCCTACTGGTGGAATGGGCCGTTAATACATTTTATGTACTCACAAACCTTCAAAACAGGTGTTTTAGACCTGTTGACAAAAAAATGCTAATAAGTCTCTTCAAAACCAGTGAAAATCAATCAAACCAAGCTCAAAATGGAGTTAACTCATACATCCATCAGATCCAATGCACCTTTGATCAAAACCCATATGCACGGAACCGTACGACAGCCTGGAACAACAAATTTACCAGAAAATTGCAAGGAAAAAAATGATTTCTTTTTGGTTCATCTTCAAAAAAAACATTCCAACCCTGCCTCAAGATTTTTGAGGCCAATTTAAACTTTTTCTCCCCAAAACCAACGGTCCCTAACTGAATTTTGAATATATGACTCTTCAACTTCCACTTTTGCACTTTTTTGCAATTTTGAACATGACAACATTTCAAGATTTTGCAACTTTTAAACAAAATGACTCCAAATTGACCAAGTAGACTTGTTACATTAAAAAATGGTCTATTATGACCTTATTTCATGACAAATGACTCAAACACCCAAAAACCTATGAAAAGACCTTATTTACATAAGTTGTTTATGGTGCCCCTACACCATACACCTGACCAACAAAAGATCTCAAGTCCCTTGAGGACTGTATTGCACTAGATCATGCTTGATCACTTCATCTCCTTGATCCTCAAATGCTCCTTCATTTTGCAGGCCTTTCCATTGAACCAAGTACTATAGAGTTGCATTGTCCTTTGCATTTATAGGCTCCTTGCCACCTAGGAATTGCTCCATCTTCCCAAACTGACCTGTTGTATGCCCTCTTACCTTTCCCTTATTAGAAACTGATGCTAAACTTGTCTTCATACCTGTAAACACATTTTTATCATTCTTGTTTTGAACTGCTTTCTTCTTTCCTCTTGTTACACACTTGAATTCACCCACCCGTCCTTGAATCACTTCATCTTTTCCTCTTATCTCTTTCACTAGATTCTTTTCCCTAATAATCTCTGTATCATCAAGTTTATAAACCTCTATCTTAATAGAATTTAATTGTTCTCTAACCTCTCTTGAAACCAAAGAACAAATCATTGTTCCTATCATGATCTTATCACGCCAATCTACCCAATCTTTCAATTCATCCTTGACCTTCTCTTTCTCTATTTTTGGCATCAACACATCATCTTTTCTTCCATCTATTGTCCTAGCATATTCAAGCCTTGAAGTGGCTGCAATATCCTCATGTTTGTCTTCCTCAAATTTCACAAACTCCTTTTTGGCTAAAATGATCACCTTAGTTGGTTTGGTCTGCTCCTTAACATTTTCTTGTAATGGAGTCAAAGTGAAGGTGTTTCCATTGCATGTCTATCAAATTTCCATGGTCTTCCAAGCAACAAATAGTAACAATTCATGGGCAACACATCACAAAGTATCTTATCCTTGTATCCACCAATATTAAACTCAATCAAAGCTTGCTCATTAACCAAAATAGATTGATTGTCATTCACCCAAGACACTTTATAAGGTTGTTCATGAGGAATCTTTTCCAATCTCAGTTTATTAACCATTTCTATAGACACCATGTTATTGGTACTCCCTGAATCTATAAAAACCTTACATACCTTTCCATTGCACTTACAGGTGGTCTTGAAAAGTGTTCTCCTTTGTGTTGATTCTTTCTCCTTAGATGATTTAAGTAGTGTTCTTCTCACCATCAATGATTCCCCAACTTCTGGAGCAACAAGTTGATTAGGAGAATGAATGCTCTCACAATAATTGTCTTGCACCAATTGAACTCTTTTATCACCATCCCTTGAAGTAGAACCTTGTTTATTTGGACACTTCCATGCTTGATCACCAAACTGATTTCAATGGTAACATCTTCCTGAAAATGAACTTGAACCTCTACCTCCACCAAATCTTCCTCTCAAACCTCTGAATTCACCTCTTTGATCAACCACTTGGTCTTTGTTTTTACTTGCATCTTCTTGGTTTTCATAGGACTGCCTTGAACCTCTTCCTCTACTAGTGCTGCCTCTGCCTCTTCCTTGTCTTTCTTTCCTTCTTTTTAGTTTCTCTTCTACCCTAGCAGCCAACTGAAAACATTCCTCAACTGTCTAGGCGTAGCCAAACTCAATTCATCTTGAAGTTGAAACCTCAACCCACACATATACCTTGCTATCTTTTCATTATCATCTTCAACATGACCAACCCTAATACTTGTGCAATTCTTTAGTGTAGGCCATGACAACTTTATCCTTCTATTTTAAACTTTACAACTTCTTGAATGTTTGTATTGCATGATCTCCTGGAAAGAATTGGCTTTTTATCTTTGACACCATCCTATCCCATGAACTAATTTTTGTTTTCCCCTTCTTCACCCTTTCCTCTTGAACATAATTCCACCATGTCAAAGTAGGACCTTTCAACTTAGTCTTAGAAAACTTTACCTTCTGATCTTCAATAACCTCCTTGTATTCAAAGTAATTATCCAGTGCATCTATCCAATCCAATACCTCTTCAACATCCAACTTTCCATTATACATTGGCACATCTATTTTCTCACCAAAAGCATCTCCTCTAATAGCCTTGAGCATCTTCACCATCCTTCTCTCATCATGATCCAAATCATCACCTTGGACTCTTCCACTTGGAGGGTTTTCATCCTCACCCTCTTCCTCTTCCTCTCGATCACTTTCCTCTTTAGTGGCCTTTCCTCTTCTTTGCTCTATCTTCCATGTCACAAATTTTACTAACAGTGCTTCTTGTGATTCCTTTAACAATATTATTTCCCTACCAAGGGCTCCACTTCCTTTAAGAGGCATCTTGTCCTTCAACTTTCAACCTTTCTCTTCTCCAATCTTCAAATTTTCACCTTAAAAAGATCTAACATCTATACTTTGATACCAATTGATGTAGAGCAGGGAGGAAAACTTCAAAACAATCACAATTGAATCAAATTCAAACAAAATTTCCGCCCTTACAACCCTAACTTAGCAACTTTTCACAATTCTTTCCTATTCTCCTTGTAGCATTGCAAACAAAGATTTTTGTTCATATCTTTCAAAATACAATGAAGAACCCCAAACAAAACATCATTTTAGATACCCATTTTCCTCTACTTTAACATATCAAATTTGTACCTATACTTGTTTTAGACCATCACCTCTCAAAATTGACTGGTATGCTGGACAATGGCTTAATTAGCCATGTTTTCCAAAGCAACAACAACCTCAACTTTCTCCCAACCCAAAAAATCAATTATAGAACCTTTACCAGGCTACAAAAACTTAGAATCAACAACTTTTGGTCACTGAAACACTCCCTAATGCAACAAAACACAAACCCTTATTTTAGGCCATTCTAGGCATGCTCGATGAGGGTTTATTGGAACTCAGTACTCTAGGCCCTATTTCACCTTGCTATCAATTCGAACACATCATCCCAAGTATGCACATGCCTCACAAACTAACTCCCACACTTTATTCATGTTATTTCATCAAACTCCTATTCTTAACCATCTCTTTTAAGCCAAAAACTAAAAATTTACAACTAGGGCATCAACAAAAATCCTTCAAGCCCTGCTCCCTACTCCAGAAACCTACTCTAACATCTAAACCTACTTAAACGGACCCATTCCACCAAGTTACAAGAAATCCTACTGGTGGAATGGGCCATTAATACATTTTATGTACCCACAAACCTTCAAAACATGGGTTTCAGACCCGTTGACAGAAAAATGCTAATAAGTCTCTTCAAACATGGTGAAAATAAATCAAACCAAGCCAAAAATGGAGTTAACTCATACATCCATCAGATACAATGCACCTTTGATCAAAACCTATCTGTAAGGAACCGTACAACAACTTGGAACAACAAATTTACTAGAAAATTGCAAGGAAAACAATGATTTCTTATTGGGTCATCTTCAAAATCAGCATTCCAACCCTACCTAGAGATTTTTGAGGCCAATTTAAACTTGTTCTCCCCAAAACCAACGGTCCCTAACTGAATTTTGAATATATGACTCTTCAACTTCCACTTTTGTACCTTTTTGCAATTTTGAACATGACAACATTTCAAGATTTTGCAAATTTTAAACAAAATGACTCCAAACCGACCAAGTAGACTTGTTGCATTAGAAAATGGTCTATTATGACCTTATTTCATGACAAATGACTCAAACACCCAAAAACCTATGAAAATACCTTATTTACATAAGTTGTTTATGGTGCCCCTACACCAAAAACATAAAGAGACAACCATTTATTTGATATTAATACAACCATAATTTACTTCTATCTCTTTTGAAAACCATGAAACAAAGTGATTTTTTCCTTTATCATATCTAAGTTTCCTTCCTTCCATAACATACCTAAGTTTACTACATTATTAAGTTAAAGTTGCATTCACACACAACTCTTAATCTTCAAGACATTGTGCAATAAGAACCATTTTTCCAAGTGATTTTAGACATTCAATATCAAATAATAAAAAAATTATAGTTGTTAATATGCAAAAGTACAAACAAAAAACAAATTATCTAGTACTTTCTTTCAAGTTCTATTATTTCAAAAAGTGTTGCATTTGTAAAACCTACAATTTATTGTCTAACATAATATTATCAATCTCTTCACATCTAATTTTCATTGTTCATCTTAGAACACATAAACACACAAAATAAATTTCTAAGAAAATTGCCTCCTAAACAATAACCATCTATAATAAATCCCTACACATGTATACTATCAAATGAACTAATCTAGTACACAATATTAGTTGATCTCTAGAAACATATCTTTATATACATATTTCTACTATTTTTTTTAATACATTTAAATTTAACCTCTAAACGTATCTTCTAAGCAATAAAATATAAGAATAATGAATACTTTTGATGACACAATTACTATAGTATCATTTTTTTTTATATCAAGTATAGTGGAAGCAACATATACATATTACATTTGAAAGATATACTTCAGAAGATCAACTACTAGACTACCCCCCATTACAAAATATCAACAATTTGTCCTTTGTTACATGAAGTCAGAATGCAGTTACAAACCTCTAGCTTGTTACCATCATTTACAATAGAGTATCATATACTATCTATATAGATTATTCCATTATCTTATACAATATATACTAGGGATCACAAAGGAAAATGTACAAAATATCCTTGCTGCCCAACAGTTGGATCTACTCTATCCTGTTATCAACTTTCATTGCTACCAGTGCCTTTGTTGCTGCTAGTTCTTCTACAGAAGGTCCTACTATTTTCCCATCTTTGTTTTGAGTCTTGTCTAGTTTGTTGCCCTATCCCTTTGCTAGGTCCCTCTGAAATGCTTGTAGTTCTCTTAAGAAATCATCCACGCTAGGGTGTCCTTCAGGCCACATATGCCCATACCTAGCCTCAAGGATGCCAATTTTTATTTCTCTATTCTCTAGGTACATCCAAAATTTGTCCTTCGAGAGTTCCACCGTGATATAAACCTGCATGGCAACATTATAAAACATGAGTCTTTTGTAAGACTCAGTAAGCAACCTCTTCCTTCCTTGAAACCTATCTTCATTCCTTGCTTTCTAAATGGCCCACAATATGTCAGATGAAAGCAAAATCCAAAATAAAGCAACAATTTTACCCATTTTTACATTGTGATTAAATAAGATCTTTTCAGGAAGGGGTTCAACATTGTTTCCCCAGATATTTTGCTCATTACAAAATAAATTCCAGATTTCTTTAGCAAAAATACAATCAAAGAAAATGTGATTAATTGTCTCAGGTATTATACATAGACTACATAAATCAATTTCATCAAATTTTCTCTTGAAGGAGAGTTTCTAGATTATTAGAAGCCATCTGAAACATGCTTTCTTAGCCTCCATCTATTTACACCAGTTATTCTGGAAACTTTTTTGCCACTGATTTTTATTCAAATTTAGTTTCCACGTTTGGTTCAAATGATCTATCAAATCAATTTGTTCTGTTAACATGGAGTACATTTCTTTAGCTTTGGTTTTCATTATATTATTGCCATTTTTCCATTGAAATTATTTAAATTGAGAGATGTCATTTTTAATTTCTATTGGGAATTTTAGCTGATTACAGGCTTCCCTTAGGACTGTGTAAGCCCTCCAATTACTGTGAGGAATATTGAACTCTAAGCTCAAGTCCTTCCAATCTTTCAATTTACCATTCTTCAGAATATCCTTAAAGCATTGGATTCCTTTATGGGCCCAAATTTTTGCTGAGCAACCTTGAATTAATGCAAGTGGTTTCCCTTTGTGTTTTAAATTCCACCATATTGACCTATTAATCTGAATGATCTTGTTATCGCTTTTGGTGAAGTGGCAATTGGTTAGCACTTTTTCATTATTTCCCAGGCTTTCCAAATGGTTATGAAGACATTTGACCCTGCAGGTAACATAGTCCATTCACTACTAAAAAAATCATTGAGGGGTAGATATTTCCATGTTTTTGCATGTTTGGGAACATCATTGAGGATATTTTGTCTAATTAAAACCTTCTAAGGCTCCTCTCCTTCTAATGCTCCAATCACCCACTTTGCAGCCGTAGCAATACCTTTTAGCCTTAGGTCTTTTAGCCCCAGGCCTCCCTTAAATTTTTCAATAGTGCACCATTCCCATTTCACTGAGTGTCTTTTCCTCTTGCCTTTACCATCTGAACACAAGAAATATCCTATCCTTTTTTGAATATCATTAATCTAGTATGAATTGAAAAACCAAACAAAGGAAAAATATATGTTGTAGGATGAAAGTATTTTTTGAAAGACTTGAATCCTACTAGCTAGAGACAAGAATTACCTATTCCACTTAGCAATTTTCTTTTCTATCTTGTCCCTTATCTAAAGCCACATCTCTTTTATATTGGGATCCACAAGAAAGGGGATACCCAAATACCTCACTAGCTTCTGGGGTCCACCCCACTGAAGTCCAAATTTAATTAACCCAATTTGGGGGTTCTTCTTTTCATCCTCAAAGGAAAGATTTTGAAGGGACAACTTTTTCCCCAAAATCTAGGAAAAAGATATCTAGTTTCCCCATTAGATTTACAAGATTTTTCTCCTCTAGGCTCATAAGAATTGAGGTGTCATAAAAAAATTGTAGATTTAGGAGCTCATATTTATTTGGTAAGATGATGCCCTTTACCCTTGGGACTGTTGAGCTCTCCCTTAAAACATAATGCAATGCATTTGAAGCTATTACAAATAATGTTGGTGCAAGTGGGCACCCTTGTCTTATGGATCTTTCAAGGGAGATTTCTTGAGTAAGAACCCCATTGACTTCTACCCGAGTAGCTGCATCTTGGAAGAGGGTTTTGACCATATGGAAAAAGGGCTTCGGGAACCAAAAGGCCTACAAAACCAAAAGTACAAAGTCCCACTCAATTCTATCATATTTCTTTTCAAAGTCAAGTAAGAGCATTGCTGCTTCCTGTTTTGTTTGCTTAGTCCAACTCATTGCTTCCCAATTGGTGATAATATTTTCCAATATGTATCTCCCCTTAATGAAGCCCGTTTGTGTAGAGTTTATGATAGTAGGGAGGATCAGTGCCACCCTATTAGCAATTATTTTGGCCAAGATCTTTTAGGATACATTGAGGAGAGTAATAGGTCTCCAAATTTTGACTAAGATTTTATCCCCTTATTTTGGAATTAGCTTGATAATTCCTTTATTGGTCTTCCTGCCAAGTGAGCCTCTTTCAATGGCTTCCTTGTATACAAGGTACAAGTCTTCACACATCCAATCTAGAAAGGTTTTGTAAAATTCTGCAAGGAGGCCATCTGCACCTGGAGATTTGTCATCTTTGAGTGAGAGTATGGATTTCTTAACTTCCTCTTTAGAGATCTCTTTCCCCAATTCAACCGCCATATCTTCATTGATCCTCTTTGGCACAACTTTCTTTATGTACTCCTTGGCCTTAGGGTTAGCCTCATTACCACCTTCAGAGGTGAAGAGGTTCTTGTAAAACTAAAATAATTGCTCTCTTATCTCATCTTGATTTACCATGGTGGTATCATTTATAGTAATATGATCTATCTGTTCTCTAGCATGCTTCTCCTTGATATATATAAAGAAGAATTTCATGCATTTATCTCCATTCTCTAACCAGTTCATTTTAGATCTTACTTTTAGACCCTAAATCTTGTTATTTTGAAACTTCCTTAGGCTATTTTTGGCCATAACCAACCTGTTTGTAAACCAATCACCAGTGGGGTTTTCCTGCAATTTAGTTTTTGCTTAGAGGAGCTTATCCTGAAGGAGAGTCTCCCTCCTATTATATTTGGCTCTTTTCTTTCCAATTGTTTGGAACAATATTTTCCATCATTCTGGATTCAAATCCCATCTTTCAATGGGGGATAAGTTTTAGTGCATCCACTTGTTGATTAGCCTGAGGGATATTATGAAATTTCTATAGTATTTTTCCTTGAGGAGGTTGGTATTAAGGCAAAAACCATAATTATAGCCAACAAATTTTTCCACACCTTCCTTGTAACAAAACTTGGCCCTTATTAGGTGATGATCAGATAAGGAGTACGAAGTCACTTCAACCTTACAACCCTCTTTCACCGAGGTGGCAGAGAGGAAGGCCTTGCTTATGTAGAATCTATCAAGCCTACAATAGATTCTCCTACCTACTTTTTGAAAATTACACCATGTAAACGAAATGTCTTTGCAGTCCTTCTTTTTCCCTTCAATAAGGTCTTTAATTTTGATCTTAGATTTCATTCTTAGCTAGTAGTATCTCTCATTGCCTTTCCAATCCTACCCTGAACCACCCCACTTGTCTTCCTCTCTCTCAACAAAGTTATAGTCCCCCTAGTGATCCAGGGGATATCTTGCAAGCTAGTGGCTTTAACTTCTTGCAACAAGACAAATTCCTTTTCCTTCTTTTGTAATAGGAATCTTCTGGCAACATGTTTCTTATCTGGGGTTTCAAGTCCCCTTACATTCTAGGAGATGCAATTGATTTCCATTATGTTTGTTCATTGGGTGGGGGTGTTGGCAACACAAGGGAAAGCAATTGAGAGGGGAGGTGAATCATTTATCACCAAATTTCAAACTTATTCAACTTATTAGCCTTATCCTCAGTTCTGATCATTAATCATGAAAGCATAAATGAACAACACATCATAAGTACACATAACACCAAGATTTTTACGTGGAAAACCTGTTAGGGGAAAAACCACGATGGAGGTTAGTCCACAAGATTATACCCTGTTAAAAGTATAAGAGAATATGAATGGGGAATGCACATGCATTTAGGTACACTGCCTAGAGCTCACTGCTCAAATACAAAATAGGCTTACTACCCAAAGGAAGACACACTGTCTTATAGAAAGGTTTTGATTAAATCCATCAAACTTTGAACTAAGAAAATAACATCTGCTAATGCCTGGTTATAGTTCTGGTTAAGAACATGAACACTTCTTCACTCTTATCCACTCTTCTTCACTCTTCTTCACTCTCCTTTACTTTCCGCTCTACCTTCGAATGATTTGAACTTTATTTGCACACAGGACTCAGAAGCTTCGTACACTCATGCCTTCAAATGATAAACCAATTTCCTATATATATCTTTAACAAGAAATTCCATCGCTATAAGTTAGCTCCAAAGAAATAATAAAATGAATACAAGCAGTTGGCCCAAAAAAAAAGATTATTCATACGAATCAACCAAGGTCAGCCACAACATAGTGAAGACTGAAAATAACATCCTCAAACATGAACCACTTCAATTAATTGCTCCTCGAAGATCAACAACACACTTCAATACCTTGTTGGCGAAGAACATGAAAAACATGAACATGCAAGAGACAATCTTGGATCACGAGCACTACGATCAATGTAGACCTGCAACACAGATAGAGCATGAACTAGAAACATCCAAAAGCATCATGAAACACCAGAGAAGCATCCACAACAACTGAACTTACTGAAATCACATGATCTTCATTCAAAAACACAAATTGAAGTAACAAAAAAACTGTCAGAATACAAATCTTCATAACTTGATCAAATCTTCATGCAGATCTCTGAAACTAAACGTGGATAAACTAGATATAATTAAAAAGAAACCCTTTAGTCCACAACCTCATAATGACAACGCATTGATCACACTGATAGAAAGAACTTCACTTCACCACTGACAACTTGTAGCACTTCTTATTACAATTTTCTCAATATCCTCGACATATACAACTTTGAATGCAACAATGCTAATAGTGTTGACATCAATGACAACCACATATCAACAAAACACCAAAACATCGAACAATCTTCCCCTTTGTCGTTGATGGAAACATATGATGTGAAAAATACCATCAACACAACTACACTTACTCCTCCTTAGGTTCTGACTCTTCTTTCCTCAACTCTTCTCCCCACAAAGATTTTTCACATTGCTCTTCTCCCCCTCTGACATCAATGGAAAAGATCTCTTCTATACAAGCTTTGAACCACATTTCTGAACACTTGGACATCTGACTACTCCCCCTAAGTAGCAACAACCACAACATCAATCCAGATCAAAATATGATCATGAAATGCACAGATTGATGCAAATCAATGCATCCTTAGTTTTGATTAGGAGGGGTAATCACCCCTAAATTCCCTTTGAGATACTCAAATATCCTTAGGCAACGACTTTGTAAATATGTTTGCAATCAGCTCCTTAGTAGGCTCAAACTCCAATCTGACTTCCTTTTCACTTACTTTCTCTCTCAAAATGTGAAACTTGATAGATATATGCTCAGTCTTGGAATGCAACACCAGATTCTTAGAAATGTTAATAGCACTTGAGTTATCATAGAATATAACAATAGGCTCATCATACACAACTCTGATATCCTTCAACATCTGTTTCATCCACAGTACTTGAGTACAATTATTAGTAGCAACAATGTTTTCTGCCTTTGCAGTAGATAAAGAAATAGCATTCTACTTTTTGCTTTACCATGAAATCAACTTCTTTCCCAAGAAAAATGCTCCACCACTTTAAATTTTCCTATCATTCGCATCTCCTGCCCAATCAGCATCAGTAAAGGCACTCAAAGTAAGATCATCATCTTTAGGATACCATAAACCAAAATCAACTATCCCCTTCAAGTATCTAAAAATCCTCTTCACAATAGTCACATGAGATTCTTTAGGATCAACTTGAAATCTTGCAACAATACCTACAACATTCATGATATCAGGCCTAGTTTGAGTCAAATAAAGCAATCCACCAATCATTAATCTATATCTTGTCTAATTTTCCTTCAGATAATCATCATCAATTGTCAACTTGCATTTGGTCACCATGGGTGTACCAACAGGCTTTGAATCTTCCATACCAAAATTCTTCAACAATTCTTTCACATACTTGGACTGAGATATAAATATCCCTTTATCTAACTGAGTAATTTGCAATCCCAAGAAGAATTTCATCTCTCCAATCATTGACATCTCAAACTCATTCTACATCTCATTAGAAAAATTCATACACAAGCCATCATCTCCTCCAAATATGATATCATCAACAAAAACTTTCACAATAAATTCTTTATCATCATTCTTGAAATACAAATTACTATTAGCAGTACCTTTGTTAAATCCAAGCTTCACCAAGTGCTTATCCAATCTGACATACCATGCTCTAGGGGCTTGTTTGAGTCCATACAATGCTTTCTTCAATCAACAAACCATATCTCCCTGATCAGTCAACTGGAATCCATCAGGTTGCTCAACATACACTTCTTCCAATTCGCCATTTAGAAAACCGGACTTGACATCCATCTGATAAATTTTTTAGTCTTTCTAAGTAGCATAAGCAAGAAACAATCTCACAACTTCAATTCTAGCAACAAGGGAAAAGGTTTCTTCAAAATCAATGCCTTCCATCTGTGAATATCCCTTACATACCAGTCTTTCTTTGTTTCTAACCACTTCACCTTGTTCATTCAGTTTGTTTCTAAAAACCCATTTAGTTCCAATTACATTCTTATCCTTAGGTTTGGGAACAAGAATCCATGTATCATTCTTTTCAATTTGCTATAGTTCCTCTTTCATTGCTTCAACCCAATGTTCATCTTTGCATGCTTCATTCACATTGTTAGGCCCAGTCTTTGAAATCAAACAATATTATTTTGCAATTCTTCTCCTAGTTTGGAAACCTTTGTTCTTATCACCTATGATCTAATTTTTTGAATGATTCAACCTTACATACCTCAGAGTCTTCTTAGAATGTTTTTCAACTTTAGGCTCTTCTAATCTCTCTTCTGTTCTTCCACCAGTTTCTCCTTCCTCTTGATCTTCTTGATTCACCAGAATGATTTGGACTTGACTTGAGTTCTAACCTTGCTTTCCTTTGTTTATACTGTCATTCTGATCATCAGAATCATATCCACAGGTTCTGGATGGTGCAACTATGTCTTCATCAACCTTAACATTTGCACTTTCAACCATTTTCTTCAATCTCTTATTGTAACACCGGTAGCCTTACTTTTAGTAGCATAGCACATAAAGATTCCTTCATCACTCCAAGCATCAAACTTTCCTATATCTTCATCTCTTTTGATATAACACTTGCTTCCAAAGATCTTGAAATATCTAACAGTAGGCTTTTGACTAGTCCATAGCTCAAAATGAGTCTTACCAACATCACCTTTGATTTGTACTTAGTTAAGTGTGTGCACAATAGTAATAACAACTTCTCTGCAGTAGATATGAGGTGCATTTCCTTCCAACATCATGGTTCTAGCAACATCTAGAATGATTTTGTTCTTCCTTTCCACAACTCCATTTTGTTGAGGGGTCCACGGTGCAGATAACCCTCTTTATTACATGCTCTTCACAAAAAGAATAAAAACTCACCAGAAGTGAATTCACCACCTCTATTTGATCTCAAACACTTAATCTTCAGACCTGTCTCTGTCTCAACCATAGCCTTAAAGATCTTGAACTTTTCCAGAGCTTCAGATTTATCCCTTAAGAAAGTATCCCACATCATCCTTGAATAGTCATCAATAAGCAACATGAAGTATCTGTATACTTGTAAAATTCTAGTTCTAGCAGGACCACACAAATCAGTATGCACAAGATCTAACAATCCATTTGAATTTTTTTGTTTACTTCGAAATGAAATTCTTGTTTGCTTTCCTAACTGACATTCTTTGCATATGGAATTAGTAGGTTTCATTAGCTTAGGAAGATCTCTCATAGCCTTAATGGAACTTATTTTGACAATATTATCAAAGTTAACATGACACATTCTCCTATGCCATAACCAACTTTCATCAATTTGAGCAATCAAACAACTTTTACTAGCAGCACTCAGGTGGAAAATATTACCTTTTGTTTTTGTACCTGATGCAATCACATTTCCAAAATTTCCCAATATTTTGCACTTTCCATCCATGAGCTGAAGATTGTATCCCTTATCAACCATCTATCCAACACTTAAAAGATTATGCTTCGAACCTTCAACCTATAAGACATCATCAACATTATGCTTACCATTAAGAGAAATGCATCCTCTTCCATGGATCACACCAGCTATATTATCACCAAATCTCACAACACCACCATCATACTTTTCCAAATTCACAAACTTACTTTTATCTCCTGCCATATGATGAGAACAACCGCTGTCAATTACCCATTCATATTTCTCTTCAACTCGAACAACTAGGGCTTTCTCCACAATTGTACAACTAGCAGATTTAGTAGACATAGGATTATTTTCCTTGATAGCAATAAACACAAATTCATCTTCACTTGCATTTCCTTTTTCATATTCATCATTTGTCACACCTTCATCAACAACATAGTGCCACTTCTTTTGGAATTTAGGCTTGTTAAATCTTGGCTTGGAAACTCTCTCAGGACACCTTGATGCAAAATGACCTATCTTATTGCAAGAGAAACATTTAATAGGTAACTTCCCCTTATACTTACCTTGTCCTTTGGCTTCTCTTTTCACAATCAATGCTTCAAGTTCTTCAAGCTCTCTTTCTTCTTCATCGAGTTGTCTCATTTCATCCTCATACTTGAATGTCTTTCTTGGTGAAGTTTTACTGAGATCATATCTCTGCCTATCTCTTCCAGAAGTAGTAGCCTTGAATGTAGATTCAACCTTAGGAAGGGCATCATCAAATTCACTCAACTAAAAAGTAGTAAGCTTACCAATCAACATATCTTTGGTAACATTTGTCACAGTTCAAAGCTCTTCAATAGCACTAGCCTTGACTTTGTAAGAATTAGGCAAGGATCTAAGCACTTTAGCAACAATTTCTGATTCGTCTATCTGTCCACCAACACATTTGATACCACACACAAGTTCATTCACTCTTTGGATGAAATTAGTAACATTTTCATCATCACCCATTTTCAACTTTTCATATTTCCCTTTCAGACTTTGTATCTTAGCAATCTTCACATTAGCATCACCTTCATACAAGGTCTTTGACTTTTTGCAGATCTCATAAGCAGTCTTCAGATCCATCATATTTGTCATCTCAGTATTAGTCAAAGCACTCAACAAAGCTTCCTTAGCCTAGATATTATATTCAACATAAGTACAATTCGGTGGAATAACATATCTATTACTTGTAATGCTCCAGTAGGGTTCACCAATGCATCTCAAATGGCACTCCATTCGAGTCTTCCACAAGGAATAATTTGTTCCATCAAATCTAGGACTATCCTTCTTATAAGTTGAAATCCCGAATCACCTCAAGCTGTTAAACTTCTTCCAAGGAACCACAAGCTTTGATACCAATTGTTGGAAACACAAGTGCAGACAACTGAGAGGGGGGGGTGAATTAGTTGTCACCAGATTTCAAACTTATTCAAATTATTAGCCTTATTCTTAGATTTGATCATTAATCATGAAAGCATAAATGAACAACACATCAAAAGCACACATAACACCAATATTTTTATGTGGGAACCCTGTTAGGGGATAAACCATGGTGGAGGTCAGTCCACAAGATTATACCTTGTTAAAAGTATAAGAGAATATGAATGGGGAATGCACATGCATTTAGGAACATTGCCTAGAGATCACTGCTCAAATACAAAATAGGCTTACTACCAAAAGGAAGACACATTGTCTTACATAAAGGTTTTGATTAAATCCATCAAAATTTGAACTAAGAAAATAACATCTGCTAATGCCTGGTTACAGTTTTGGTTAAGCACATGAACACTTCTTCACTCTTCTCCACTCTTCTTCACTCTTCTTCACTCTCCTTTGCTTCTGCTCTACCTTCGAATGATTTGAAATTTATTCACACACAAGAATCAGACACTTCGCACACTCATGCCTTCAAATGATAAAACAATTTCCTATATATATTTGCAACAACAAATTCCATCACTATAAGTCAACTCCAAAGAAATAATAAAATGAATACAAGCAGTTGGCCCAAAACAAATAAATATTATTCATGCGAATCAACCAAGGTCGACCACAACATAGTGAAGACTAAAAATAACATCCTCATACATGAACCACTTCAATTAATTACTCCTCGAAGATCCACAACACGCTTCAATACCTTGTCGATCAAGAACATGAAAAACATGAACACGCAAGAGAAAATATCAGATCATGAGCACTACGATCAATGCAGACATGCAACACAGATAGAGCACAAACTAGAAACATTCACAAGCATCATGAAACACTAGAGAAACATCTGCAACAACTAAAATTATTGAAATCACATGATCTTTATTTAGGAACACAAACTAAAGTAACATAAAAACTGTCAGAATACTTCATAACTTGATCAAATCTTCACGCGGATCTCTAAAAATCAATGTGGATAAACTAGATATACTAAAAAAGAAACAATTTATTCCAAAACCTCATAACAACAACGTACTGATCACATCAACAGAAAGAACTTCAATTCACCACTGACAACATGTAGCATTTCTTATTACAATTTTCTCAATACCCTCGACATATACAAATTTTAATGCAACAATGCTAATAGTGTTGACATCAATAACAACCACATATCAAAAACACACCACAACATCCAACAGGGGGCCCCTTATCACATTTGAAATTATCAAAGCATTTTGGGAGTCTATTTCTGATTCCATCCTTTTAGCATTGGGAGGCAAAACAACCCCATTGAGTTTCTTCCTCTTGTCCATTGGGAGTTGATTGGGGTCTTTATCCAAGGGTTGTTTGATATTATCTACCCCTTTCTTCCTTCTATATCTCCAGGTCTTTTATTATGACCTCCATGGGGGTCTCCTCCCCATTAGTGGTCTCCTTAGGAGAGAATAGCCCTAGGTCATCTACAGATTCCATGCCTGACTAAGATTAAAACCATCCGAACTTAGCACTCCACCAAAAGTTTTAAGAGGATTCATTGCTAGATTTGGGACAAATATTTCATCAACTTTTTCATTTCCATTCACAAAAGACATGATATTGAGGGAAACAGGTGATTCCGGCCCACCCTCAAAACCATCATATTGTACGTCCTCAAGATCCACATCAATTCCATCGGTCTGTACTCACTCCAGATCCACTTCAAAACTTTGAGGATAGATCCCTTTCTCCAGAGAATCTGCTTCAATTCCAATAGCTTGTATTGGGTCTTCCCCTCTTGTTTCCAAGGGGCAGTTATCAATTTGGGTTTCCTCTACATCACCTATGAAGTTGTCTTCTTTAAAATATTTAGAGTTAAAGGAATAAATCTCTTTAACTGGTTGTATATTATTCTCCTTAGGTTTTTTAGTTTGCCTTATTTTTTGTAGGGCCAGTTGTTGAGCATTTAATTTTCCATTATTTATCGGTTCATTAGATCTCACTTGATGAGCTGGTTTGGAGTCCTCCCTTTCTTTCAAAATTTTCCCTGTCACTAAGTTTCCATTCACCATATTGTTATCAATTTCTTGCATTAAAGTTTCCAACTTATCCTCCACACAGGATGCTTCTTTGTTAATTTTGGCTGCTTCCACATTCACCTGCTGGGGTGAGTCACTTTTTATCTCATTATTAGCTTTAGGGTTCGAAAGCGAAGAGCTCTCTTTTAATTTCTTCGGAGTAAGATTGTGGAATGCAGTCTTCTCCAAGTTATTTCCACTTCCTTCTACTTGCCCATCCATTGTCGAGGGCTGCATTTTATTTCTACTATTTCCTCCAAGGGAAGAATTATTATTGGATTTATTCCTTATTAATGGGCAGTTTCTTCTAATGTGGCCTTCTCACCAACATAAATAACAGGCGTTAAGCTCGCTCAAAGTTTCAAGTTCACAAAGTACACTGTGAGTTTTTAGTTTTATTTCTAGAATCTTTAGAAGATCCACCCTTGGAGATAGGGATACCAGGGCCCACACATCAGAATACAAAGAGGGGATTTGGTATCATCTATTTTTAGTACATTTCCATATGGTTCCAACAGAAGTGGAACACATTTCCAACGTCGAGGAGGGATATGCTTTATAACCAACCATCTAGGGTTGGAGAGTGCCAACACTTCCTCTTCCAGTGCCTCAGGGAGCCATACCAGAGCATAGAATATGACTTTCCCAACATTCCAAAACTATTTTTTTATTATCTCCTCTTAGGATTTATGGTTATTAAATAAAAATTACATACAATCCCTTTTGCACCATACAATAATAGTAAAATTGAAACCCTAATTTCTTTTCCCAAATCTTATGGAACCATTCCTCCATGTATTTCCTTGTCAGAACCCTATTGGTATCGATGACAACAAAAAATATAGCAGCAAAAGTCTACCATCTTCCTCAACAATTGTCTCATCTAGGGTTTCATTAGGAATCAAAACAACTTTCAAAGGAGAAAATGGGTGGTTCTGACCTTGTTCCTCCCCTCCATCTTCTTGAATTTCTTCGACTCCCTCAAGCACAAATTTGGTGCCCTGCAAAAGCTAATTCCGTTCTCCTGTAACAATGTCTCTGAATGATTTGGGAGGCACATTGCCTTCCTTTGCTTTGGCAGGTTCATTAATAGAATCGTTTGGGTGATCTATATCCCCATCCATCATTTAGGATTAACTCCAAGAGGCCACACATGCGGGATCACATAGGCATATCGACCGCAGGGATGCCCTCATCACACCCACGACAAACGAAATAAAAGAAGATAACACTAGGCACAAGGAAGTAATGCCATACTCTACAAGGAATAATGTTCGAACATGGAGGAAGGCCGAGGCTCCTCCACGACCGGTCGATGAAACCCTACCACTAGTCCCTTCACATGTGCACCAGACTTTTTTGTAGAGCCAAAGTTTTTTCTAATTAGTTAGTACCATTTATTTATTTGTAAGGGATAAAAAAATAATAATTTCTAATTGATTTCTCATATATTAATCCAAGTCTCTTGCATTCATAATTTAATTTTTGTTTGAAACTAGTCAATTAATCATTTAGGAACTATGATAACAAATATTAAAGAAGTTATATAAATGAAACATACATTTAGAAGACCACAATATGTTTAAGCAACATTTTAAGATTTAGGGAAGGTATAAAAAAACTCAATTTCTAAGGTGACTATGATCCAAACATATGCATGATTTAAGTCTAGCTACCCAAAATGAAGTAAAATTTCTATAGAAAGGTCAATTAAGTCATTTCTTTAAGAGGTTGGCTCTATTTCAAAATAACCTATATATAAGGTGTATGAAGATAATTACATCATTTATCCAATCAAAGTAAAAAAAAATCAACTAATAATTTCCACGTTTATTTTTAAGTTCTTTGATTATCAGAGTAAAGATTAAAAAAAAAAGTATCTACACACAATTAACTTTAAATATTTCCTAAGATATCATGATTTAATAATGGTAGCAAAACTTATACTTATAAATGAAATATATTTACTATACTATATTTTTTTAATAATTTACGAAATATTTATTTACAACAACACTCATACAATACACAAACTCAACAATCAAGATCCAAACAAATCCCAAAAATCTTGACAGTGCAACCTTGCTTTGATATCAAATGTCATGCCCAGACTTGGACATAACACATGTAGGTTAAAATGCAACCAATTTTTAAAATTAAATCATTAGTTAATACTATAACAATATTAAGTTTATTGCTATTCACATATAATTATAACAAGAGATTACAATTATATACATACATTTAAATAATTATAATCTTGTTTAAACTATAAGATTATTAACTTCTTCGATAATTTTATAAATTAATTAAGAATTAATTAGAGATTTATTAAATTTAAATATTTAACAAATATTTAGTGTCTTATAATTTATTTAAGTCATGAAAAAATTTCTAACGTAAATTTAATTTCAAAATTAAACTAATTTCTAAATTTTAAAATATATAGTATATTTATTATCAAGTGATTATAATACAATTGAATAAGTTAAACTAATTATCTAATTATCAAAAACAAATAAATTATATAAAACTAAATATCTATGTTAAAGTAATTTAGATAATTGTTATTAAATATAAATCTAGAATAAATCAAGATAAAAAATCATGTACACAATTATTCTTTTTCTATATTTTTTTATTTACATGCAATTAATTTTGAATAATAAAGTGTCAAATTAACAAATAGTTTAATTTAATTGCTTATTTAAAATATTTGACAAAATTAAATAACCTAAACATTGTTCATGAGTTTTATTTAAATATAATCAAATTCATGAAACACAATTTATTTTAATTATTTAAATACAAATATTAAAATTAATTCAAATTTTATTTAAAAATTAAAGTAATATTAAGTTTAGAAATTAGGAAATATGAAAAGATTAATTACTTCTTTTCATTTGGAAACTTCTTTTATTACTTTTTATTTTTGTTGTAAGGAAAGAAACTATAAATACAAATTTCTAAGATGCTAAGAAATTTCATTTTTTTTATAATATTTCTCTCTCTTTGTTTTGTTCTTTGTATTCAATGATTTTTTTTAAATTGCTTAATTTTATTTTCATAATTTCAAATAAATAATTTTTTTTACTATTCAATCCTTACTTTTATTTAAATTATTTTTTATATTCAAACAATTCAAAATTCAAAATAAAGTGAGGTTTCCACCAATCCAAAATAAGAATTTTGTAACACTTTTATTTCCAAGATGAGTGTTCCATAACCCATGCAATTTCTTTATCAACATCAAGTTTTAGATTGGTAAGTACACACTTCACATATATGATCAAAATAATTTTCTCCCAACTTTAGGGCTTGCTCACAATCCCACCCCAAACTAGAAGGTCCTCATAGAAACTAGGTTTCATAACATAACAAATTAATGCATATACAGAATACAACATACCCACATGTTTGAACATCACATATGAATCTTTACATAATTCATAGAAAAGGGGGAGAAAAGGGGACACTCTAACCCATTGGACAAGAAAATTTCAATATTTTAACTACATCATCTATCAATACACTCTATCAAAAATAAAATCCATTCTCCTTCCAAAATCAAAACCATACAAAAATTCCTCCATCAACACCAACATCCTCCACCACCCCACACAATATCCTCCCATATCCTCAATCAAAACAAAACCTCACACAACACCTCCAAAATATTATCCCATAACTATTCATTTAGCACTGAAAGCCATTTTTTTTCACAAGGAATGAATATTTTATCCAAGGGAGGGTCCACACCTCTCCCAACCCCAACACATAGGAAGCTCTTAATCTCAAATGGGGGATATATAATCCTAAAATAACAACCCTTCCCAAAACAAACCAAAAATACAAAATAAAATAAAAAAACACATACAAAAACTAACCAACACTTAAACACATATAACATAAATAAAAAAATTATTTACATAATCTACAAAAGGCCATGAAGCCTACCACTAATATATTAAAAAAGGATGATGGCAAATCCTCGTTGAAGAATACTCCAAGAACTCCTCTCTAGGTTTCTCTCTAAGAATCTCCAAAACTATCCCAAAAGTAATACAAATAAATGAAACAACAATCCACACCCACAAACACTTCAAGAGGTGTATAAATAGAAGTTACCAAGATAGATACACGAATCTAGGTAAAATATATTAGATGGCATAAAGTCAAGAATGCTTTATATCCAAGATAAATCTAAAAATAGGTCTCAAAATAAACCCCTCATAGCTATTCACCTCAAAGATTTATTTTCAATTAATTAATAAAGAAAAACACTATATCCTTTTTGAAAGTTCATCTAATACTTAACACATAAGAAGGTTCACAACCCAAAATCCCAACAATAATTTTTTTACATTAAAACACATTGAAATAATCTCCCAATGAAAAACCAACACTCGACAACTAGCATACAGTTGTTATGAATAATAATGCATAATGAAATTGCTTTTGATTTTTGGTTAAGTCCCCCTCTATCCACTATGCTGTTGGCATTTATTACCCACAAAGTAGTTAAAACTTGGCAGCACTTTTCCCATTATGTGGCATTCTAAAATTAGTATCAAATGCCTTATGATAAGGCTCGACCACTTCCTCTTATGCCACAATTTTAAAATTGTTTTAAAGGCATTAAAATTCTAAAATTTCCCTTAATGTTTGGTGCCTAAACTTTCATTAACTTCTCATGCTTAATACATAATTCATCACCTCATATATAGGCTCGACTTACAGGTATACATGCATTTAAATAATTGATACAACTGCCACTTAGTTGTGTCACCCTTGTGGCTTAAATGGCTATCAAAGAGCCTTCTTTTTAGCCTTCGATGGAGGTTCTCATGTGAATTACCATTTACATGCTTATATATATATATATATATAATTTTTTTTTTATCAATATTATATTTGTATATATATGTCGATATGAATATCATACATACATACCTATATACATATGTATATATATTTTACCTCTTATATATATATACTTATATATTATATATGATTACCTTATCACTATTTCATTATGATCGACTTATCTTGTCGTAAATTCAAGATTAGCTAATCGATTAACATCAAAATCATATAACATTAAACACTTTATTTTTCTTTTCAAAAAAGAGAAAACAAGACTCAAATAGGTTAGACTTAACCTAACGACTCAATTCGACATGACTCAATATTATCACAACACACAAATTGACTCAATGATAGATTTAGGGTAAACCTATGCGAGTGTGTGTGATGACTCATGGATAACCTGTTTTTCCACAGTCTATATTCCTCTCTATGGTGATACTCTCCCTCTCTCTTTGGAGGTCAAGAAATAGTCCTGTATTTCACTTAGAAACCATTCAAATAGTTAGCCATTATAAATCATGACATAATCATAATCTTGATTCAATAACATATAATCATCAAAATTCAAATACATTTCGTTGCATATAATTTCATCATAATGTTAAATAACATAATGTCACTATCAAGTATCAAAATGCATTTTAACACAATGGTTAAAAGTAACTTGGTAAAACAAAAATGGGGTGTAATAATTCCTTGATGGTCGCGTATACTTTAGAATCTAAATATATGTAACTTTCTCAATTGCACAAGCTTATTTTAACATAATGTTCAAAGAGAATAAAAAATAGAGATTCTCATTTTATTTATCAATGTTTCCAATGCTATATCATATTTAAACCATATTGGTCAAATCATCAAATAATTCACTAATCTAGAGCATAATTGTGTTTATTAAAAGGTCACAGAAGTTATAGATAGGGTTGGGCCTCACATAAAATTGAATAGGAACATAAAGGGTGATGAATAATAATATTTTAGATAAAATAACTATGGAGAGCCATAGGAAATATCTCAAATCAGTTATGCCATAGGAAATATCTCAAATCAGTTATATAAAATAAGAAAAAATGAAACCTAAGTGCATAGTGAGAAGATGAATCATGCCAAAAAAGAGAAAAGCATGGTTGAGTTCCAATAGGATTTGTCTAGGGCTATGTCACACTTATTAGCATAGAAAAAATCCATATCTTTGGGTAGACCAAAAAGGGGATCAAAACATAAACATATGATTAGGACAACAACATACTATCACAACTAATAGAGATCATGACTACTTGCTAAAAGAATAAAAAAAATAATGAAAGATATAACATTAGACTCACTAAGTAAAAAAAAATCACTACTTACAAAAAAGTAATTCTTCAAATGCCGACCATACATGGGAAGACCCATGAGTTCTCCATCCAAATTCCTGAGATAATATACATTCATTTCATATGTCCCAAGCCACAAAGGATCATATTTTCCATGTTTTCCCTTATCTTTTAACTTGGTATTCCATAAAGTAACTAGATCATCCTCTTGAAAGTCTATTGTTGATATTCTCTTATCATACACATGCTTCATTGTTTTCTTATGCATTAGCATTGTAGCATGGGAAACCCTTGTGAATTCATCTTATTTAGTTAAATCCATTATCCTTTGAGATAAAAAACCATCCCGCTCCTACCCCACATAATGTAATGATCAATACATAGGTAATTCCATGTTGAGTGGCATACTATCCTCTATCCCATACACTAGCTCAAATGGGATTCTCCCTATGGTATGCTTGAAGGTTATCCGATTAGCCCATATGTCATACTTTAACTTATGATCCCATCACTTTTTATTTAAGTCTAATGATTATAATTTTCATCAATATTTTATGTTTGGTTTAGCCTATCCACTACTTTGAGGATCATAAGGAGATGAGTGTATCATATCTATACCAAATTTAGAACACATATTAAGAATATCTTTAGATCTGAAACACATAACATTGTCAACTAAAATCTTATTAGGGACACCAAACATAGTTATTATTTTATTGATTAAGAAATACTCTACCACCTTAGATGTTGCATTACAAGTTGGAATTGCCTCAACCCACTTGCTGAAATAGTCAGTAGCTACAAGAATTCACTTGTATCCATTACTAGATATTTCTTGTATCTCTTAGATGAAGTCAATTCCCCATTGACAGAAATTACCCTCTACTATGAGAGGTAAAAGGGAAGTGCACCAATTTTTGTAACTTGCTAGAAAACATTTGGAAAGAATCACATTTTATTATCATTTGAAACACGTATTTTAATAATGTATGCCACCAATATCATATCTTGAGAGATTTATGAGAAATATTTTTATCCTTTAAATGTCCTCCACAAACAACATGGTGACAATCATTCATCATTGAATTAGCTTATTCACAATCTAGGAAATTTAACAATATCCCATCATGGATCCTCTACAACTTTGTTTGGATAAACATATGCCTTAAAAATATAGATTGAGGGTTCTTCTTTGGGCTTCACTCATGTATGGTGGACAATTCATAGTCTTAAGGTATAATATTACATCTTTATAACACATGTCCTTCAACTAAATAGTTAGAATAATAATTTAGATTTGTTTTATTCACTTCTTCCGCTTCTAAGTTAGCATTAGCCATAAATTTGGCTAAGCCTTAACCTCTAACCAATTTTATAACTTGTATCTCCATATCATAGTTTTGAATATTATTGATCCATCTACATATCTTATCAAAATCTTTGTGTTGTGTGAAGATACATTTTACTATTGTGTGTAGTACATATGATATGGTTTTAGTACCCACAAGGTATAACCTAATTTTTTTTATAGCCTTCACAAGTGCATAGCCATGCTTTTCCATGGCAAAGTACTTTAGTTCAATAGCTTGTAAGGACTTTCTAAATAAATACACATGTTTATCATACCCTTCTTGATTCTTTTGAAGTAAAATAGTGACAATAACGTAGAAAGAAGCAAAAGAGACCAATAGAAAGGCTTGTAATAATTTGGAATTACTAAAATTTGTGCCTCCTTGATAAATTTATTGATGTCTTTGAATGCTTAAATTGGCTCTACACTCAACATAATTGGATTTCCCTTCTTGAGCATTTTTGAGATATATTTAGTCTTTTTCAAAGAATTAGGGATGAACTGCTTCAGAAAATTTATTTGCCAAAAAAAAGAATATATCCATTTAAATGATATGGGTTGAAGGATGATATTAATAGCCTTGAATCATTTTGGGTCTCTCCTTACCTCATCTTTTAAGATAATTTGTCCCAACAATTTCCCTTCCTCAACACCAAAAACTTATATCTTGGGATTGAGTGTAATCCCATATTCCAAACACATCAATCCCATATTCAAACACATCTTGAAGATTATATCTAGGTGTTTACAATGATCATCTCTTTCCTTGGAGAAAGTAACTACATGTCATCTTGATATACCACCATGATATGATAAATGAAACCAAAATAAGCCACATGCATTTCCCTTTAGAAAATTGAACTTATATTTTTTAACCCCCAAAACATATATATATATATATTATATAATTATTATTTTTTAACCCCAAAAAACTTATCTTATGTCTCTCTAATTCTTTGAATACCACTTGGTTATATCCCAAGAAACAATCCATAATGGCCATGATCTATGACCTAGTCACCTTTTATAATAGAGAATCCATGCTTGGGAAGGGGTATTTTTCCTTGAGAGACTTGATGATATTTTTGAAATCTACTCAATCTGATTTCTTAAATTTTTCTTTCTCACTGGGATAAGGCTGGACACCCATTCTAAATGCTCGATGGCCTTACTAACACCTATCTCTTTAAGTTTCATTAATTATTTTTTCATTTGTGCAACAATCGTAGGATTATTAATTCTTAGTTTTTTATAAAAGGCTTTGTATCAGGTTAGAGAGAGATGGTATGCTGAAATAACCCTCTTGGGAAGCTTGGAGTTGTTTATATGACCAAGTGAAGTATTTTTTGACCTTCCTCAATAAAGTGATCATCATTTTTCTCAGCTAGTTTTAGATTCTTACCCATGTAAACCATCTTTGGATTTTTATCATACCTAAGTTGACATCTTCAATATCATTCTCATGAAGATTTTTATTCTTATTCCTACAACAATCTCTACTATCAAACATTTTCTACTGTAACTAACCCTTTAGGAATAGTGTTTGTTTTCAATTGTACTATTTCATTCCCAAAAAAAGTTTCTTTTCCTTATTCCATTTACACCATAGGATTTCAATTAATAAATTACTTTTTAAATTTATCTATACAATTTACAAACTTATATATATGTTGATTATCATAAAACACCTACCAATTGCATATATTATATGTTATTGTAGGCCTAGTAAGGATCTCCACACTCTGATGACCCAAAGGAATAGTTGATTCAATATCACACCTTGATGTTGAAACTACTAGAATATCATCTTCCATGTTCTTAGACATGTCGATCCAATCAATACCTGTAGCATCAAACAAGTCCACCTATCAAACAAAATTCATACATGCTCTTAAATTATACTCTTTGATAGCATACAAATTCTTCAACTGTTGCACTATTGATTAAGAATCCCCACGAATCCTCAAGCATCCAAAATTCCATGTTTACCAAAAATATTTAATCTTAGAAAGAGAGCTTCATATTCAACTATATTATTTGTGTATTGGAATATCATCTTGAAAGAGAACTTATAAAGTTCACAATTACAGGAAACTAGAACAACCCCCGCACTTGAGCCTTCTTTTGAGAAATCTCCATAAAAACATGATTTAAAGGTCCTATCAACAATGTTTTCACCAACATGGAACACAACAAGATTCTTTTTTTTCAATGTTTTCACAATAATTTATTAAATGATCCATGTTGGTTCTCTAACCTATATTTCAATTAATTCTAAATTTTTCCATTTCTCATGCTTAAAAATAGTGAAACATTTGCCAACAAATATGATATATATTTGACAATTATTCTCCTCTATACTTTAGGTTATGCAGGACCTAGGTGGGTTCCCCTTTATGGAATTGAATGCAAATAAATGACAAAATCATATTGTAGTGCCTAGTAGATGTTGAACTTCATACAAATTGATAAGTATTTTCTTAAATGCATACAATAACTAGTTTGTTCGTTGCAATCTTTAAGGCTATGACATGAAGTTGGAAAATAATTATAAATAATTTATAATTGGCATAATATTTATCATTTTAAGAGAAATTATGAGATTAAAGGAACACATATAGACAAATCGATGCCTAATTAGGGTTATAGAGTCACAAATCTATACATCTTCAATTCACAACATTCAAGCATATTATTATGGTCAGTTGAAAATCATTACCTTATAATAATGTGACCTACGGAGGGTAAAACATGATACTACTTAATAATACCTTTGTGAACATAACATATTCATTATTTTTAGGAAATCATTTACACCATTCTTTGAACAAAAAGCAATCACAAAAAATAACTTAGTGCAATAAACTTGTATTAAGAACTCAATAATATTTGATTATATTATTCAAAGTGTTGCATCACAAATTATAGATGATGAAAAATTGAAGCATGTATTCATATAATTTTCAATCAAAATATGACCATGTCATTATAGAAAGTTTGCATAGACTCAAACACACAACCTTTTTTATTTACAAACCAAACTGACTATTACATCTCACCGAAAACAATTTCTCATAATTCAATACTTTACAAATGAACTACAATTCCCCTTTAAAGACATAGTGAGCATGCAAGCTCCAAAAGTAATGAAATTTGTCACCTTTTACATTTGACAAAATTCTACCCCGTTGAGACAAAACAAGTACAAATCAAAGACTGTTTGGAATATTTTAAAAATTTGAACCAAAACTCTAATGATTTTGTTTTAGAAGGAAATAATGTGAAATCAACCTCGTTATGTTGAAAACTTGTTGGAGAATCATGATGACTTGGAAAAATTAATTTTACCCATTTTATGTTTTGAACTATGATGCATTCTTTTGTACAGGCCAATTAAATGTTAATTTTTTTTAACCTTGTTTGTGTAAGCTACATATCTTGCATCTATTATTGCTTTACTCTCCTTATTAAAACTACCAATCCTTGATTCTAACTTTAACAATTTATCTAGACCAGTGTTACACAAAATTGAGTCCACTTCTTCACTTGAAAATATTGATGCACTTAAGCCATGAAAAATGTTATTGAAATATGATCTCCAACTATCTAGAACCTTTACCTCACTATTACTATCCAAAATTTTTGGCATCAAAATATCTTTCATAGCTTCAAAAGAATTTAACTTTTCTTTCAACTAGATGTCCAACTTACTTTGGAATGATGAGATATTAGTTATCAATCCCATCACCTCTTGTGTACGTGATAGCTCTGTAGAGGCACTTGGATCAAATTTTGCATTGTTGAAGATCCCTCCCATTAATGACATACGTTGAATACATGTACTTAATATATATTTCAAATTTACTTCAATTTAATGTGGATAATATATTATTTCTTCAAATTATTATAATTATCCCATGTTTCATCTAACTTACACAAAAATACATGAAACACCTGTGTCTTGGAAGATTTTTGACCAAATTAACAAGTATTTTCTTTCCTTCCTCCTTTTTTTTACTTTTCTATGTCTTTGCTTTGTTTAATTTGCTCCTTTAATTCTACAATTCTCAACATGAAAGTATCCCTATCCTATTGGGATATATCTCTTGAGCTTGCTTGAGGAGTTGTAGGATCATATTTTATGCTTTGTGGAGGGATAATAAAAGATTATATCCTATTATATTCTTGCATTAGCTTAATATGGTCCCTCTGTAGCTTCTCAAAATTAGATTGCAACTTTTTATCTTTTCCCTCACTAAACAAGGTTGTGCTTACAACCAAAGATGTAACTTTTGGAGCTATGGTATCCAATAATCTCTTAAAAAATAGGTCCTCTATTAGCTCATTGATATCCCTAGCTACTTGATGCTTCCCATTTTCTAGGGCTATGACCCAAATTTCCAAAGCATCAAATTTTATACTAAACCATGGACCAAAGTACAAATATTTAGCTTGGTCCTCTGAGGTTAGTAAATGTTCATCGATGTCTTTCCTCCTAATTATGTCTAAGGAAGTTGCTAATGCTATATCCCATCCAGGCACTAATAAGCATCCACTCTATTTTACTAGCCTTATTCCTTCTTTAGGGGTGATTTTGTCAACATGAAAGTTAACTTCTTGCATAAATTTCTTAGTCACCTCTTTCATTTCATCTTCACTCACCTTTTACTTTTCCTTATTTATATTTTTCATGATCTCCATTTTTTTCTTGAGAAGGAGACCTTTGATTTCCTTGCATTTTACAAAATAATTATCATATAGGAATTCAGGGCAAGTTAGAACCCTAACATCTCCTCCTTCTACTTGGCTTAGAAAAATTCTTTTTGGGGAGAAACATTTATTTGTATCATTTGAGGAGATGAAATAACTTGTTGTACCTATTAAATATCTATGATGTTCTCCCCTACTTCCTCTATTATAGCGTAATAAACCAATGGTTGAATCCTTTCTTGATGCTGTAATTTTTCTAATGAAGAAGCAACCTTTGCACCTGTTACAATTAGTTGTTGTTGCATTGGTTGTTCAACCTCCTGTTCTTGTTGATGCATGCTCTATTTAACTACTCAGACAACTATTGTGGGTTTCTTAAAATTGGGGGCATCAATCTCATCTAACATTTTTTGCATTCTAGTAATGGGGTCTTTAATTTCAAAAAATGCCCCTTTATAATTAGGATCTATTCTCTATCTTTTAATTTGTCCTACCAAAATTTTGAGCCATTTATCTTTCTTGGCTTGGACCTTAGCTTCAAAAACATAAATTTTAATTAGGTCTTCCTACTCATTAAAATCATGGTATAATGTTGACTTCCCAACACCTCTTCTAACTTGATAAATAAAATGTTTTGGGTTAAATTTCTTCTCTCTAATATCAACCTTCATTTTGTAAACCTACAATTTAGGAGCCAATAACTCCAAACCCTCTTTGGAAGTGATTATGAAATTTGAATACACAAATTCAAGTGAAAAATGAGCCCTTCTTATGTCTTATGAGATGTAGCTTATTTGACTCATTTAACTCTTACATGATTTTCATAAATGCTATCCTATTTGGAACATATTTTGGCAAAATATGGGGTTCCACAATTGTACCATAAACCCTAATCACAATTGTGTCAAAATATAAAAATTAGTCACCCCAATTATAGCTCAAGTCTTTATCTAGGATCCTATCCCTTGGCCTTAAAAATCTCATCACATTTTCTACTAATCTACTACCTCGATATCCCAAATACCTCAATACTATTAGGCCAAAATTTTCTTCAAACAAAACATAGTTTGAGAACTGGGAGTACACACCCTAGATGTAATTTTTCTCTTGAATTGGCACTGGCTCTATCATACCCCTTTTTTATTGAAATTGTAAAACCTTATAATTAATACTCTAAATAATTATAAAAATATTTATTACTTAATTAATTAAATACAAACAATAATCATTTTTTAAAATGGTTAATTATCAAATAATGAAAATTAAAATGAAATGGAAATAATTAATGACAATTAAAAATTAAATAAATAATACTACTTCGCTTCATGATGCGTCTTGCATGCGCTCCCTCTCTAGACACTTGATGCTTCAATGGATTAGTTTTTTTGGTGTGATGAATCCTATCTATGTAATTTCAAGGGGACGCTGAACAATGACACCCAAAATTTTAGGGATGAGGGCATGCAATTATTATTGCCCAAATGTGTTCAACTTGAATTCATTCTACTTCTCCCCTAGCACTATTGGCTTCCTTGGTAGTCCCATCTCTATCTGGCACTCTACACATGTTCTAGATGTTTTCATGGATGATTTTATTTATGATTGTGAGAGTTATCTATAGGACCATTCCAACATCTGTATACTAACAAAAATATGGCTGAATTTATGCGACCTCCATGCTTGGATCACCAAAAATTATAATAAAAGTATGGAGGAAGAAATTTGAATTTAGCTCTGCACCAAAGGGTTTTTATCTTTGAATTTGATTCTATCAACAACAAGGAAATGGTGCTAGAAAATAGTCCTTGGATTTTACAAGGGGATTTATTATGCAAAAAACCATGGTTCCCTTCTTTTGATATGCAAAATGAGACCTTATCTTCTGCTTACCTATGGGTGTGTTTATCTTATCTTCCCTTGCAATTCTAAGAATTGTAGAGTTTGCGATCCATTATTAATGGCTTAGGTAAGTATTATTTCTCTTCAAAGGAAATAATTAATTATTAATGTTCCACTTGTGCATGTTTATGTGTGGAAATGGATCTTTCCAAATATCTTCCTACAAATATCTCCTTGAAGGTGGGCAACATATGCTAGAGGAAACATATATATTACGAAAAAATTGCTTTCAGATGTAAGAAATGTTTTTCAACTTATCATGCTACCCTTCAATGTCAAAAGTTACATGCACAAGTGCAAGAAATCCATACTCCAAGTAGTAGGCCAACCTGGTGGATTGGGGTAGAGTCCCACCACTATGTTATTCCATTGGATGCTCTAATTGATTTGGATTCTCCCCATGGTTGGTCCAAGAGTTTCTCATGGCTCGATATCGCACCTAGCACCTCCTCCACTTCAATACAATCTATTTTGAAGATGGACCCCAACACTTCTGCATCAATTGTGCCTATTAATTGGGGTCTCCAAATTTTCAACCAACATGAACAATCGCTTGTTCAAAGGGGTAGCCATTGTGATCTCCTCTAGTTGAAACATTAATGCCTACAAAGAACCAAACAAAACTACTGAATGCAGTGAAATCTTACCAAAGCTATAATTTAATGGCATTTACTTGTGTGAGGTACAATTCCTTCTTTTTGGACTTCAACACATGGGAGAGCCATTGCAAATTTTATTCAGATTGAAATATGGATTTAGACAGAGTACCTTGAAGAATTGAAAAGATATGGAATCTATTGGGAGTGTTTAACTACAATGAAGGAGTCTTGATATAGTGGACTAGAAGAATTAAGTGACTAATTGTATCTTGTGCCATTTTCAATATTGACTCTCAATAAATTTCACTCGCTTCAATTAGAAGAGGAGATTATTGTTTTTTAAAGATCTCCCATCAACAGATTAAATTAAGATCAAGTTGGTGAAGTAAATATACATCAAAGACATCAATACTTAGCCCTTAACCATTTAATTCACCACAAGACAATAATTTTTTTCAACTATCAATACATTAAGCACTTTCCAAAGACTTGTTGTGACTTGTTTCTGTTCTAGAGACTTTATGTACAATTTTGGTTGTGTTATAACTACAACCTAAAATAGAACTTATGTTGTTGATTTGTGATCATCCAGTGATGTATATGTAAATTTATTTAAAGTTATAAATTTTCCAAGTTAATCGTTACCATTTAGCATTTGATATTTTCACCACCCACATTATGATTTTTCAAAAACTTACTAGCACAATCACCAAATAAATATTTTTATAGTTTTTGAATATTTATATAATTCACCACTGAACTTATTTTATTTTTTTAAACACAAGTTGAATTTACCAACAAAATTATTTTATTTTTTTGAATACAAGTTTAATTCACCAACAATTTTTTTTTTTTTTTGAATATGTGAATAGGTAAATTTTTTTTGAATCAACAAATTCAATATATGGATTACAATAACAAAAACCAATTCAATGACCAAAATACCTAATCTCAATGAAGTGTGTGAACATCAATATGAAATCAATAATAATGTAAACTAAATTGAATCTACTTTACCTCCATCGAAAATGCCTAGTTTTACTCCATTGTAAAGTATAAAATTATGCTATTTTGATAGTATGTGGACTGCTAAAATACTTAGCATAACCCTAGTAGCAAAAGCATTGATGATGAATATGGATGCAAGATTTGTCAAATTCAAAGAGGGATTGAATGATTAATTGATGGATGTTTTATAACTTTTAGGGATCTCAAATCAATGTTATAGGATGTGAGATGAGATCAATATATATATATATATATATATATATATATATATATGAAGTGGAGTGATGAGTGTGAACTAAGGTTTCTTTTTCAATCCACTCACTAAATTTAGAGATGGTCATTAAATTTAGAGGTGATCTCTAAATTTATCTAGTTTGACGAATAAAGATGGAATTTGATATATTAGAAAAAATGATTTTATTTATTTCTAGAGGAATGTGTAAACTAAATAAATTAAATAATTTAATTATTTTGGAGGAATAATTAGTTAATTAAATAATAAAAAATATTTAATTGTATGGATGAGAGGAATGGATGATTCTAATTAAATAATTAAAAAATATTTAATTAATGTGGATGGAAGAATACTTGGAAATTAATTAATAATTAAAAAAAATTAATTAAAGTTGATGAGAAAAAATGATTAATTATTATTATTTTTAAACCAAAAGTGGTAGACCACTTATATTTTTATTTTTTACATATAGCTGGTTCAGGCAGACATACTGGCAGGAAATAACTAGCAAGAAAACCACCAGTTGTAGTCCGAGTAACTGATTTTACAAAATAAAAAACCAGTAAGGTCCCAATACAGCTAACCAAATGTCTGATTACAACATTACATATGATCATTCCCTTTCTTGCCCAGAATACCCTAATCAGAATGTACATACTGAATATACCCCTATCCCTTATTACATATCACTGACAATTACACATATTTTGCTTTATCATGGAAAATGATAATTTGAGACTAGGCCAACATTAAAAAGATGCAGATTTGCTTCCATCTCGCTAAAGACCATTAACCAAACTTTCCTTTGTTTCCACATGTTTTCCTTCGCGTTGACGATCATTTGCAGTTCCTCTTTGTCAATGCAAGCAGAAAAAGGCTCCTCCCATGGCTTCACCTTAACTGGAACTCTGTAATTGCGAGCTTTGAACTCTGCTAATTCCATACTCTCGAAGCCTCCAGAAAGCTAAACACTGAGTAACATAAATTGTATAAAGCAAATGAATAAGGCATGTTGTTTATATCCATTTTCCTATGCTTATTTGCACGATGGAAACATTGGATATTACACCCAGTAAGGATAGCACGGGTGAAGGATTTCAAAATATATATTCCAATATCCAACTTTACAAATTAATGCCAGCATTGTACCCTTTGTGCCGCCAATGAAAATTGGCTTTAAAATCTATTACCATTTATTCTAACAGACATATTTAGCAATGACACTTATGATTTTTGATAGCTTCAGCCAAATTTAGAAATGACACAAATATTAATAATACTACTAACTCCAAACCGCGATATCCTTACTGGATGCCCAATGTGCCGTCTCATTTGTACAACCTGACACTGTTTGCATAGAAATTCGGCTGAGATGCCTTGGCCGAATGCAAACATTCTTTTCAAATGTGTATATGAGTACTACCAATGTGTTAATAAGCCATGACACCTGAAGCCACACATGCCATCGTATGGCTCAAAGAAATGAATCCATAGAAAATCCTGCAAGCTTAACAAAAAATCATCTGTAGTACCAAGAGAATAAATACTGATGCAATAACATGACAACCAAAATGATGTAGGCCGAACAAATGAACATTTAAATAAAATCAAGTTTCCTCTATTTACTGATGCCTTGCTTATCTTGATTGATTAGATCGATTAGATTTGGGAATGCCTCTATTTCAATGGGAACATTTGATTCCTTTAAATCATTATGTTTGCTCCCCAATACTGCTAAATAATTGGCCACTTTATTACCCTCGCGATAAATATGTGTAATTATTGATCTTTCAAATTTATCAATTAAAGACCACACTTTGTTAAGCACATAGTGAAGATTCCAATTTTGTATTTTCCTCATCCTGACTGCATTAATGATAACCAATGAATCTCCTTCAATATGCAGTTTTGAATAACCCCTCTAAATTGCCAATTCCATACCATGAAGTAATGCTTGTGCCTCAACATAGTTATTTGTAGCATTAGGTAAATGAAAAGCATATGTTGCTAGAACTTCCCCTGCCTCATTTCTAAAACATATACCCACACCTGAGAGTCCCGGATTACCTTTAGAGGCACCATCGAAATTCAATTTCACAAAACCCTCTTGTGGGGGAAGCCAAATAACTAATGCTCTATTTATTTTTGTAACATTCTTGTTTAAAAGACTGCCATCAAATGGCAATTTAATGAATTTCCAGCTTTGAAGAATTAAATTGTCCCAATTTGTAAATGAAGAATTTATAAACTTATCCCTTTGGACACAAGAATTAACTCCCTCTGAAATGGATTTCTCTATTTTTAATATTAACACTTCAACCAGAGATTTGATTTTCCTGAAAAACCTCATATTACGTTCCCACCAGATATTCCAGATCACAAGAGCATGAATAATGATCCATATACATGCAAAGAAAGAGGATCTCAACAAAATCGACCATGCTTGAAATAAATCCCATATTGTGTTTGGCAAGGGAAAAGAGATTGAAAGTCTGCATTGGATAACGTTCCAACATTGATTAGCCACCCCACATTGAACAAACAAATGATCTACTGTTTCCAGTTCCAAACCACATAAGGGGCATTGGAAAGGATCAACAATTCTCAATTTAACAAGGCGATCACTTGTTAAAATTATTTTCGGTAAAGTGAGCCATGCAAAACTACTAGCCTTTGGAAGAACTTTATTATTCCAACAAAAATTGTAAGCACGCTGAGGTGCAATTGAATAGTGTGACTTTGCTAAGACTGCATATCCTTCTTTAATTGAATAAGACCCATCTTTCAATGCTGACCATATTATTTTGTTAGATTTTGGAGATAAATAAATTGTTCTGTCCTTCATTGCATTATTAAAAAGTGCTACTTGTTGATTATTTAACAATGAATTTGGTGGTACCTTCCAAATTACCCTTCCCGATATTGGATTTGAAGACTGTACATAATCTAACAAATTTCCCCTAGGCTTGGGACATAATTACTTTTGTTTCCTAAAATTCCTGATTAAAGGACAAAGGAGGCTTACCTAGCCATGAATCTTTCCAGAATTTGACACTTCTTTCATCATTAATTTCCCAAGAAGAATGTGCAATTATAAGATTTCTGCTATTTATAATAAAATTCCAAATTGCTGAACCCTTTGGAGGGTTAGCCACTATAAAGATTCTTAGTGGATTGTTTTTGATGAAGGTTAAAATAGGTTTTGAAGGGACCCGAAACCCTTTACAAACAAGAACAAAGCTGCAAAGAGATAGCCTGCAACCAGCCAAAAACCAGCTCCCAAATAAGACCCTTCAAGATTTACATTTAGAGCTACTCTTGTGGGAGCAGAGAGTCATGTCAAAAGAAGGTCGAGAGGATTTAGCTTTTTTTCCCTTAACAGTGATCCAACCTTCTTCCACTTGCGCTGCCTTATCATGCCAGGCCAACTCACAAATTTGAAGGTGAGAGCCTACAACCATAGTCTTAGAGATATTATCATTATTCCTTCGTGCAGCCAAAGACATAACTAACGAGCCGCTAGAAATGGAAGCCATGGCGCTATCACCAGGAATGGCAGCCTGGGACCTAGTCACTTGCTCTTTAGGGGTAGAATTAGAAACCCCACCATTTGGTACATCTGAAGGGGATGCCCCAAGATCCTGAGAATCAAAAGCAACCACCTCAGAAAAAATCTTATGTTCATATTTCTTCTCAACCATGTAATGCTGTTAAGAAACGCCATTCCACCAAGTAGCCGTCTTTTCTTTTTTCTCAAATCCACATTGTGCAACAGCATGACCTATTTTAAAACATCTTCTACACCGGAAGGGAATCCCTTCATAATCCAAAGATTGAACCCAAGAGCCTTTAGAAGATTTAAGTACAACCTCAACAGGCAACCCTTTTGAAACATCAATTTCAACCAGTATGCAGGAAAAGGTGGAATGAAAAATATCAGAAGATTCATCATCCACCAACAAAAAATCACCAAGGGCTTCACCAACATCCTCCAGAAGAGAGTCACTCCAAAGATGGAGGGGAAGATTAGGCAAACAAACCCAAATCGAGATCTTGTTAAAAGTTTCAGAAGTAGGGTTGAAATCCAAATGCCAGGGCTTAATCATCAACAAATATTTGTCCTCCCAGCTAAAAAAAATTATCACATAAAATGATATTTCTATCCTGAGCGTTGTCAAACTTAGCTACAAAAAACCCCTTAGCCATGGGGAAAATATGAACTTTACTAGAAATCAGAGGCTCCCATTCATTGGTGATCCAGGAAGACAGATCACCCCACGAGTGGAAAGCTCAGCCACGTTATCATCTATTTCTTCCACAGTCTCATCCTTAAGCTTCATTGAGATGACATTGGAGATAGGGATAAACCCGCCAAATGACATCCTACCCTATTTGAAACCTGCATTCAACCCCTTAGCTTTCGCTGTTGGGCCAATGCCCTTCACTCTCTCCCCGCTAGACCCTGTATTAGCCACACCATCAGGCTGTAGCCCCGCAAAAAACTTGCCGCCACCTAGAAGAACAGCTCCGTCGTCACCCCCACAGGACACCGTAGCAGAAACGTCCCGATCAGAAGGGACATACAACTTTGTAGTCTGCTCGAGCGCTATAGGGTTTTCATTCCCGTCCGCATTCTCCCCGTACGTAACCTTCGTCAGAACGCGCGTACGAACAGAGGAACCCTTACCGCCCTGGCCACCATCAGGTGTGGCACTTGCAACCTCGACCGTGATAGGGTTTTCATCCGCCCGTGTTGCCATTTTGCGATTTTTAGTGGATTGTTACTATCCAAATATTTTTCTTGTAAAATTTTCACCCATTTCGCCTCCGGGCATGTGTACATCTTCCATGCTAGCTTTGCCCCAAAAGCTTTATTTCTCTAGTTAAGATTATGAACCTCTGCCCCACCTTGTTTTTTACCTTTTTCCAATCCTTCTAAGGATACTAATGGAATCTTTTTCTTTTCATCAATATTTCCTTTCCATAAGAAGGATCTTATTATCTTTTCTATTTCCAAAATAACAGAGGTAGGGGCTTTAAGAACTGATAAGAAATAATTAGGGATAGATGATAGAACTGATTTTATCAGAAGAATTCTGCCTGCTAAGGATAACCATCGGGCCTTCCATGCAAGAATTCTTGATTTTAATCTATCTATGAGCTTATCCCAATAAAAATATTTATTTGAACCTTTGAAAAAAGGAATACCCAGATATGAACAAGGCAATACAGCCTCTTGAAAGCCTAATATCCGAACAATTTTCTTTTTCAACTCTTCAGATGTGTTAAAAATGTAAACTTTGGATTTGGCTGCATTTATCTGTTGACCAGAAGCTTTTGAATATTTATCTACTACTTCCTTTACTTGGTGCGCTTCCTTTACTGAAGATTTGTTAAACAATAAGGTATCATCCACAAAGAGATTATGGGTTACTAAAATTGGAGTATTTGGAATTTGTACACCTTGCCATTGATTTTGATTATGTTTGAATGTAATGAATCTACTTAAAGCCTCTGCCATAATTATGAATAGGAATGGGGAAAGAGGATCACCCTACCGAACTCCTTGGGAAGAGCTGAAAAATCCCACTGAACTCCCATTTATTAATTATAGAGAATTTGGCCCTAGAAAGACATGACCTAACCCATCTCCTCCATTGAGAAGAAAAACCAAATTTTAATAAGACCAAATTCAAGAACTCCCAATTTACTTTATCATAAGCCTTCATCATATCTAATTTCACAATAAATGTTGGAAGACTTGAAGTGGATATTGAATGCAAGACTTCATGTGCTATTATTGCCCCCTCCTATGTCTCTCTTTCGGGAACAAAGCCTCCTTGTTCATGAGAAACAATTTTAGGGATGAGGGATTGAAGCCTCAAGTAAATTGCTTTTGTGAAAATTTTATAAATAGTATTACATAAAGAAATGGGCCTGAATTCTGCAAAAGTTTTAGGCTCCTTGAATTTGGGAAGAATAACTATGTTGGTGACATTAAACTGCTTTAACATAAATCCCATTCTTCTGGACTCTTCCAATGCCCATAGTAGCTTAAAGCATATAAAATCCCAGCATTTGTGAAAAAATAAAGTTGTATAACCATCTAGGCCTGGAGCTTTTTCAGGTGGTAATGAGAAGACCACATCCTTTAACTCCTCTAAAGTAAAATGTCTCATTAAATAAGCATTGTTTTCCCTAGAAATCAGATGTGGGATTGTGACTAGGATATCATTTTGATCGTTTGTCATATTGACATTGAAGTTCTATGGAGTTGAGAGAAGATCTGAAAAGAACTTAATGCCTTCCTTATTAATGTCTTCTTCCTTTGTTAACCAATTACCCGTGGAAATCTCCTGAATGGAATGAATTGTATTAGCAGCTTTCTTAATCTGAGCATAAGCATGAATTTTTTTTGTATTTTGATCTCCATCTCGTAACCACAACTCTCTAGATTTTTATCTCCAATAAGACTCTTCCCGTGCACATAATTCCACCCATTTTGCTTGAAGAGATCTCTGTTTTTCATATAATTTTGCATCTAACCCATTTTTTATTATGTTTTCATGAATGTTTGATAACTCTTTAAATACTAAAGCTTTCTGTTGAAAAATATTCTTAAAAACATGTTTATTCCAAGACTTGATTTGATGCTTTATATGTACCAATTTTTTGTAGAATTGGAACATTTTAGATCCCTCCTCATAGGGTGCATTCTCCCACCATTGCTTTAAAAGAACTATAAATTGGGGGTCCCTGAACCACATGCTTTCAAATTTGAAAGAAGACTTAATCTTTGAATTGGATATGCCTGATATAGATAGAGAAATTGCATAATGATCAGACTCGGGGTATGGAAAAATAACAGAAGTTAGCTTGTGTGAAGAGATAAACCAATTGGAAGAAACCATAAATCTATCTAGACTCTCTACTATTTGCAAAAAACCCTTTCTTCTGTTAGTCCAAGTAAATTTTCTAGATTCAGGATGAATGTCTCTCAAAGCATTAGCTAGAATGAAATGGATAAAGTCAGCCATAACCCTAGGTGGAGGAATTATACCACCACTTTTTTCCTCCAGAGATGTTATTGCATTGAAATCTCCTGCAATAATAATTTTATCATTGTGAATTGCATCAAAATTTGAAGATATTTCATCCCATAGATTCTTCTTTTTTGTAGTGGAAGTAGGTCCCATACACATTTATAAGCCAAAAATGGAGATCAAATTTGGTTACTTCCACTAATTTCCAAGATGGTTGATTTTTATGAGGTTTAACTTGGACTAACTTGGGGTTCCATAGAATTATTAACCCTCCCGAGGCTCCTTGAGCAGGTGAATGTGATGAAGCCCAATTTTTCCACTTAGCAATTGAAGATACAAACAACTCTTGTGCAGTTTTCGTTTCTTGAAGTAAGAATATATCAACTCCACAAGCATCTATCAAATGCTTGATACGAGCACGATTGTCAGGGGAATTAATGCCCCTGACATTCCATGATGAAATCTTCATTGATCCCGAGGAGAGCAACATGCTCTCCTCGGACGCTTATTTGACAAGGATTCCTGAATTGTCTTTTGCTTCCCTGATTCAATCTGTTCTTGCATTTTGGAAAAAAATGATTTTCTGCCTCTCTTCCCAGGGATTTTTTTCATTTGTGAGTTTAAGGGAGTCTGTGACAACATTGGCAAGTGAGATTCCTCTGTCTTCAATAATACTAAAGCTTGAGAGTTATCCTTAATAGACTGAATATCTATTTCTTTGTCACTAGACTCAACAAAATCTGATTGTGTAGCTTTTTGCTAGGAAAAGGACATTGGATTAGATACAAAGATCTTTCCAAAGTTTTTCCCCCAAAGTCCCTCTTCGACCGTTATTTCATCAAATAGATCAAAGCCAACTAAAAATAATAACTTGTCAGCTAAGAGTTGAAGTTCCATATCTGAAGGATGAGAGGAATTGATTAGTTGAAGATGATTTTCCTCTTGAGTGGGAGAAACAAATCCCATATCAACTATATCCTTAGCCGACCAAGAAGAAAAGTATTCTTTTGTGCCCTGAAACATAAGTTTCATAGCAATCTCAGAGGCTTGATATTCTGAAAATAATTTTTACTGAGGGGAATATAAATTCAAATAGAGATGTAAAGACTTTCATTTAATTCCACATATTCTTTGGAATTGATATATTGACTGCTGTAGCAGCCTTCTTATGAGCTAAAGAGTGTATAATTTCTTGCCTTTCAAAAATGTCCTCTGATCTTTTTATTTTGTGAGGAGAATGAACAGAATGGAAGAAGACATACTAGTTATCATGTTTAGGTCTCTCTTCATGACCACATGTTTTACCATTTGTGCAATCATCTCTTCTTTTGGCATTTATTAGATGGGAATTTTGAGAAGAGGAATTTAATAATGGACAGTGATCTTGCTGATGCCCTTCTATATGGCAATTAGCACAAACAGATTCAACCGATTCAAACATAATTCTCTGATACCATTTTCCAAAAACAGAGGAAAGCAAAATTTGTTGGGGAATTTTTTTATCTGCATCCATTAGAATGCATGCCCTAATAGGCTTTGAAGGGTCTTTAAAAAACTCCTTATCATGCATGAGAAAAATTCCCAATTGATTTGCTATTATTTCAATTAACTTCAACTCTCTATTCTAAAGGTAGCGAAGGAATTTGAAACCAGAAAGGCACAAACTTGAAAGATGCATAGTTAGGTTTAAAATTTGGGAGCCAGGGTTGCATGCTCAAACCCGCCCCTTTGTATGACCATGATTTAATTCTAAACACAGAATCCCTATTATTTTTACTATCAAAGATGACAGCAAAAATACCCTGATCAGATTCCAAATAAAAAACCTGCTCTACACCTTCCCAATCCTCATATATTAAATCCTTTAGTTCATGCAAAGGAAGAGTAAGATTTGAAAACTTACAGACTATTGCCTTATCGCGGAGATCTTGAATCTGGGGTCAAAGCATATCCTCTGGAAAAGATATTTGAATAACATTATCCTCCTTTCCATGCAAAGGCACTTTGTTCTGTTGTGTGCCAGAACTAACCATGGCTTCTTTTTGTACTGGTAGCTTGGGCTTCCATTTCTTCGTTGAACGCTTTTTCTTGGAACCCTGTCTATTCATTTTTTTAATTTATTTTTTGCTGGCTTTTTCCCCTGAAGCTGTGGCTTGCTACCATTTTTATCCCTTTGCTCCTGTGATACATTTGCATGCTGTCCCCTATTATTAACACCTGATTCAGAAACCCTATGAGAAGACTAGAATCCATTTGAAATTTCTTGTGCCCTAATATTATCACGAAGTGATTTTGACCCATTGTTTGGAGAAGGGCGAGTATGTGTATTTCTTCGCACTTGTCTTCTATGATAACTGTTAGGAGGGCCCTATTTATCATACCTTTCATTATAATCATTACCCTTTACCCTATGTTCGAACCAATGGTCATTTTCTCTATGCAAGAGATGAGGGTTCAGGGAAATCTTTGGATTGAAGGAAGCGCCATTAGCATGGTGTCTTGCAGAAGATCTAAAGTCTACTAGAACCTTTTCATATAGACTATCGAGATATGCATATTTCTTCTCAGGATGTTTACCATTCCTCTAGTCCTCCGATTCTCGTAAGACGCCTCGATCATCTTCATAAAGATCAAATGTTTGTTGCTTTCCACGCACAAGTCGCTTGGTGTGGTAGGGTTTCCAATTTGGTTGAGAAAACCTATGACGACCAAACTTAGTATTTCCTTCAACATTTTTCCTTGCATGTTGCTGAAAGTGATGTGTGGACCCATGATGAAGCTGGGGCTATTGTCAGGATGACCAATTTGATGCAGGTCCCTGTCATGCAAACCGAATTCCCTTTGTGCATTTTGAAGATTTTGACCGTTAGGTCTCCATTGTCGAGCCATGCTTGTTGTAATAAACTATTAATTAATTACAAAATTAAAAAATATTTAATTAATTTTGATGAGTGAAAACAATGAAATAATTAAATAATAAAAAATATTTAATTAATGGAGGGAAAACTGATAGATTAATCAAATAATTAAAATTATTTAATTGATAGTGATGAAAGGGGTGATGAGTGATGATGATGGGAAACGATTAATTTAGAAGGATGTGTCAGACATTTTTAGGTGTCTACAAAATACAAACATAATTTTCTAATGACATTATTTTGTTTGTTTGAATACTAGTATAATTCGTCAATATTTTCTACAAATTTCTAGTGATTTTTTTTTAATAAAATTAATATTTTTTCCAAAAAAATATTTGCCAATAGAATTGACATTGTTTCTTAAAATAATGAAAGATTCATTAGGATTTTATATCTTTTTTGGAGGGGTTTCTTAAATTTATTCCTAGAACAATTACACCAAAGTTATGTAAAAAAGAAAAAAAGTTGCTCTTTTGCATAACATGAATGGGAGTTGGTGGCCCTATAGTAGTGACCAAAAGATATGATGTTGGTGCTACTCATTCTCACGATAACCCAATGGTGGTCCTAGGTATTGACTAGGTGGCTCTATCAATGATCAAATAGTGGGCAAAGCAATGAAAAAGATTTGGCATGGCAACCAGGTGGAGGTAACAACTAGTTGGTTTTCCCAACAATTACTGATTTTGAAGTGGTAGCAACGAATGGATTTCACCACTAGCAACAATAAAGAGGCATCAAGTACGATGGGGTGAGAGTTTAAGAAAAACATGTGCTCATAAAATTATCATCAATAGTGAAAACCACCAAACGGTGGTAGCTAGTGGCACAAGGGTTATCAAAGATCACTAGAAGCCTAAGCCTAGCAAACAAAAAAATTGGTAACCAAAAACTTAAAATTCACTAAAATCCATAAAATTGATAAAAAATTGTTACCATTGTTTTGATTTTTGGCACTGAAGTGTCAAAAGATTGGATCACTGACATAGAAGCCTTATGTGACAATACGACTCTATACTTTCCATATTATGAATCCATATAGTTGTATAGATTTTTTCCCTTTAAATTTTTAAAACCCTCATGCTTGAAAAAATTATGTCCAATTTTGATGATTTGATAGGTGTTCCTAAGGTTTTTGAGTGTTTTGGACATAATAGTGAGGTATTTTTTGTAGCATGAGGCCTTTTATAACACCCTAATGTAAAAAACCTTAGAATTTGAGAAGGGATTTGCTAATTCTAATCTCTAATATCATGTTGGATAATTAATAAAACCCCAATTATTGTAATCTAACAGAAAAATCCAAAATATCTTTCATAACTAAAAGATGCAAAGAAAATTGCTATTATGCCTAAAAAGTATTTACAAATGATACAATGAAATAAACTAAACTTGCTTTATAAGCAAGGGGAAATCCCTAAATCTAATAGGATTGTGCCAAATGTCTTAATCTTATGAATTAAGAAAAAAATTAGAAAACAACCTAAGTAAGCTTAAGATTAAGGTGTGAATATGCCCTAAAGTTTAAGTGGTTAGATAAAGTACCACATTCACACCAACACAGTTCTCACATTACACAAGAAAAAATGACATAGGGGGAAATTAGGTTGTCCCTTGGCTTGGTTCATTTGTATATATGGGAAAGGGATTAATACACTATTGGTTCCCTAGAGATCTCAATTGCTTATTCACTTGGGTTAAGTTTTAGAGTTGTTGCTCATGTTCACCCCAACCTCATACTTCTTGATTCATTGTACCATGGTATATTTGAGTTCCTCATGGGTTTATCCCTCCTTTTTATATTTCACCACCATAAGATAGGTTTATTTTTTTGTACTATGAAGGTTGACTGGCCCCATTTATTATTTCTTCCATTTGGTTCTCAAGTCTCACTCATTTTACGAAGACTTGCTGTCAATTTGAGTAGTTTTATCCCTAAAGGTGACTAATCTAGGATCCTATGTTCAAATTTAGATTGAACTAGAACATGAAATGCTCTTATTTGGCCCATATTTGGCTACAAATTGGATCCTTGATATTGGCCCCATGTGGATTATGAAAGGTAGTTAATTATTGGCCCCAAAGAAGTATTGCTACCATCCTTCAAGAATCTTCTATCCAAATTGGTGTATACTCATGATTATTACCTATTTTAAATACATGTGTTATAGGATTGAAAGAAATATATCAATCAAATGAGGGGTGAAGGGTTCATTAGATGAACTATTCCTAGATTCCTATATATGTCAACATACTCATGGCTACCTTAGGTACCACAAAATAAATGATATTATAGAAGAGAAGAGGAAGTGAAATGGAGTGGTATGATAGAAAGTGAGAGAGCATGTCCTAGAAGGATTTTCTCTTCATGTTGGGTTCACCCAAATTATTTTTTTCTTCAAATATACTCACAAATATTGTGTATGATTTGGATAGGGATAACAAAAATATTGCACTCATGTGTCTTTAAATGGAAAAAAAGTAGTGGAATAGGGGGGTGACTAAAGGACTACCCTCTTCATGATTAAGGATTTTATGACTCTCAACAATATTTGTGTCTAGAGTAGCTATGTTGATTTGATTGTTCACTTCATGAGGAAGGGATGCTCGATGGAAGATTATTATTTTGATAGGTGGTTTTGTGGTTGGAACGTAAGGGTGATCTCTAGAAACCCTATGTGCATTTTATTCAAAAAATATTTAAACAAGAAATTATGGACTATGCAAACATCATATTTTAAACATAGGTTATGATTAGATACTACTTAGAAGTGTTGATGATAAAGAAATTTAGTTAGTGGTTTTCTACTTCAATCAACTCTCATAGATATTTATTTTTCAAAGTGATTAGTAATTATTTTTATTCTAACATATGGATTTGTGATGAGAAAGAAATTTAGCTAGTGGTTTTCTACTTCAATCAACTCTCATAGATGAGCTAACTCTCTCTTGTTGCTTAGTGTTTTCTTCTCGTATTTATTATAAAATAAGTTTTCTCTTAAACTTGTCCTTGATTAATTATTTCCAAGTTTAATAATTTCTCTAATTTGCTAAGGATGAATTCTATACAATCATCTATAACCTCAAGACACATGATCCTAATGATGGGAGAGAAAAGAGATGAATATGTCTAATCCATATTTTTTAGTTGTATTATGTGCTTGACTTGCTTTTTTTTTACTTTCTTGATTGGTTGATTACCTTGGCTTGTTAGGAAGGACTTTAATTTCTTGATATTTTTGAATGAAATGAACAAAATGAATGGTTAGTATAAATATGATTAAATAAGGAACTATTTATTTTTTTGTATTTTATCAAATAAAAATGTGAGCTAATCAATTAGTTTAATGTAACAAGATGTTAGAATAGTCTAGGAGTTGGTGTTCTACTATATCCAAGAGCCCTACATCTTTGAGAATTCCTTTTCTAAATCCCTTTGTGAATATGATTTATTTAAGGTAAGAAATGTTCATGTTGGGAATCTGTTCAAGATTACAAATGTCTAGATTTCTCCACCTACTATTTTTGTTTACTCCACCATTGATAATTCCCTTCACAAGTCATGCAACATCAATGTGTTAGAGTAATCATGCATTAGCTAATAATTTTAATTAATATTTAATTAATTATTAGGCTAATTTATTCTCATGCACTTAAGCTAAACTTAGGAGTACTTTTATTCTTTTATTAGTTGAGCTATTATTAGGTCATTCTATATCATTGCATGAAATATTGACAATTGTTATGATCTAATCCCTTTCTCATTTAGGGTAACTTTTCTCTCATAAGCACTCAACCCTCTTTGTTTTATCTCTTGAAATTCTCTTTTGAGATTTTAGTGTTTCATTTTTGTAGCTTTTTCTTGTTGAGGATATTGCATATTATTGTTTGCAACTCTCTTGTGTGGAAGGTGTATTTGTTCGTTGTTTGATCCCATGATTCATGTTTTTCACAATTCTAACATGGTATCAAGCATAGCCATTGAGGGCTCGACCCTTGAACATGAAAAATGTGACAAAAATGATGCAACACCACACCATAATTATTATCAATACCTTTACCCTTCTCAACACTTCTTTTGCTTTCCATACCAAAAAGAATAATAACCACACAACCAATAGAACATCCACCTAAAAAAATCAAGCATCAAAATCCACATTACATAAATAAATTACAAGAAACCCTATTAAAAGAGGAAAAATATAGAAACCAAAAGCTCCATAAAATACCACACAATTAATAAATGATCTTGCACTTGCCAAAGTCAAACTAAACCCCAATCAAAAGTAACACAAACCATTTAAGTTATATGCTCTCAAGCATTGTGTGAGGAATTTTCTAAATTCCTACATATTAAATGTCATAAATCACTCCACTAAAAAAAACAACTTGAAATGGGATGAAGCCTTTGAAATCCCATCCAAATAATCAGTAGGCAAGAGGAATTCAAGGAGGGTGGCATTGAATGTGATTCTCTATATTAAGCCACATGATAGAAAAATAATTATATTTCGTTGTTAAAGGTTCTTGTTCTACATCCATATTTTCTAAAGTATCAATTTCTCCATTCACTCTTCTTTTATAACACTTAAAAAATTATTTTACAAAAAAATTGTTAAGCATTGCACCTCTTCCACCAAATAGTTAAGTCTCCAATTAGGATTGTGACCTTTATTCAAGGTGTTAACCACTATAAGGGAGTCTCCTTTCATTATTGATTTTTATAATTGAGATATATAGGTACTCACAATCCTGATATTAATGCCTCCCATTTGGCCTTATTGTTTGTCTTGTTGCTAAAGAATAAGGAACTCTTAAATACAAGAAACTTGCATTATAATTATGTAGAATGGATCTTCCACCAACTTTTCTTAGATTTCTTTTAGAATCCCCTAAGAAGTTTACTTATACAAGAAACTTGCATTATAATCTCTTGCTCTTTTGAACTACATTTCTCTCTATATTTTTATTTCAAACTACCTACCTCTTGAGTGGGGGGAGACATGGGAAATTGATTTAATTTTATAACAATTTCTATAATAATTTCATGATCTTAAAACACATATGATTAATTGGAACAACTATACTATACAAAAAATAGGACTCAAAGTTGAATTTATGACTAAAATTTTATAAACAAATATAAATGAATTTAAGAAGCAATCTAATGGAAGATATGCAACCTTAGATAATTTTACAACTTATTTTTCAAATAAATCAAGAATCAATGTCTATTCTTTTAAGACACATTAAATATGAATTTATCTTTCACAACATTAGAAATCATGATTCACTTAGTGAAACATAAAAACTATTCCATAATCCATGCATGAGATTACAAGGATTGAAAATAATTAAATTGCTAGCTAATATTTTCATCACTCCTATGAAAGGGGATAAAAAAATTGTAAATTATCTTAACAAGGTAAAAAACATAAAATCTCAATTAGATGGTTTCAATTACAACCTTACTCAAGACAAGCTTCTCTATTCAATTATTTAAATGAACATAAATAGAAAATTTAAGAATTTATTTCTATTCTAAACACAAAATATTAGAATGAATAAGACACTCATGAATGATTAACTCGCTCTACCTTTCTCATCTAGGAAAAGAAAATGATGTCTTAACTCTAATTTTAAAGTCTAAAATACTTATGAAGAATTGTTTATTCAACAAAAAATGGGTGATAACTATAATAAACACTCTAAATTCAATAAGAGAAATATTTCTCTAAAAATTACAGGGGAAAATCCTTAGAAGGTGTAATAAATGTAGCTGAATTGAGCACATAGAAATATATTAT